>LD366817.1:14546-37580 GCA_001465055.1 Ptychodera flava | reverse complement strand
TAGCATAATATTTTGTACCTATCACCGTGTCAGAAAATCAGAAGGAAACAACCAGTCAGACAAACTGTAGTCAGGATGATACTGTCCAATTTTAATATTTGTCTCTTGGCACACACCAGATACTCATGACTGTAAAACAACATTTCCATATAATTGTATATTCAGTTTTGATATTTAGTTTGCTTTTCACCATATTGTATGTCCTTCCCTGCACTAAATAATTCAAAATTAAATATTGTTTTTGGCCTATACATACTTGAGGGGTAAGCTTATTTAGTCTCATACATTAAAGATGCACTGTTGACCTACAGAGTCAAAACTTTTTATCATTGTATTGTAGGTAGGTGTACACTCCAAATACTAAGTACAAGTGTGGTGAGTGTAACAAGCAAATGTTTTTTAGTCAAAATGGCCCAAATTTATTTTCTATTTGATGGACAATAAATACATGTGTAATCAATGCCAACAATCCAGTTTAAGTAATTTGGTTTAGATTAGCCATTGTCCATTATATTACAATAGTTTGTGGCTAAATTTTCTCCCCTTCTGTTTTATATAAGTTCACCGTTTCCTGTTTTAGATATTGTTGATCCTATTGAGTCCCATCACTTTCACACATATCAAGGTTGTTGATACTTAGAATCTACAATTGAACTTATGCTGGAGCGGTAACCAACCAGTTCAAATAACTTTCATTTATGTCAAAACAATTTGACTTTTTGCCAAATTTCACATTTATGGCAATTAATAAACAGTAAGGAGGTACAAAGGACGTCGATGCCCCCAGTCCCCATGTTTTGATTTGTTCTCTCGAATGAAAATTGACTTTCGATTCACTTTACATTTTGATTTTCGTTTTAAAGTTAGAATCATATTCATTTTTGATTTTCATTTAGATTTTATTTTTGCTTTTGATTTTATCTCTCGAATGAAAATTGAATTTAGATTTCCTTTACGTTTTGATTTTCGTTTTTAAAATAAGAATCATTTTCATTCTTTTAAATGAAATAAATTTTCATTTAGATTTTAAATTTGCTTTTGATTTTATCTCTTGAATGAAAATTGAATTTAGATTTCCTTTACATTTTTATTTCTCATCATTCTTAAATATGAAATGAATTTTCATTTAGATTTTCAGGTTTTTTTTATTTTATCTCTCGAAAGAAAATTGAATTAAGATTTCCTTTTTGATTTTCGTCTTTAAAAGAAGAATTATTTTCATTCCTTTAAATGAAATAAATTTTCATTTCGAGTTTTAATTTTGCTTTTGATTTTATCTCTCAAATAAAAAAGTGACTTTAGATTTCCTTTACGTTTTGGTTTGTCATTTCCATTCTAAAATACGAAATTAATTTTCATTTCGGGTTTGATTTTGCTTTTGATTATCTCTCGAATTAAAATTGACCTTAGCTTTCCTTAACGTTTTTAGTTCTTAAAAATGAAATTAATTTTCGTTTCGAGTTTGACTTTGTTTTTTTTTATCTCTCGAATGAAAAGTGAAGAATTATTTTCATGATTGAAAATGAAATTAATTTTCATTACGAATTTGATTTTGCTTTTGATTTCATCTCTCGAATGAAAATTTATTTTAGATTTTTTTTTTACATTTAGATTTTTCATTTTCATTCTTGGAAATGAAATTAATTTTCCGTCAACAGAGTGAGTAGAGAGGTACGTTGGCCGAAAGCAAGCTTCCATTGTCCTTTGAATCGGTAGAGCCCTGAAGTGACATGTACCGTACGTATAATACGCCCGGCCAGCGCTATGGCTCTCTTAGGAGCAGGACCGGGTTCTGGCGCTACGTACTGTACAACTGAACACTGCCTTCGGCCAACGTACCTCTCTACTCACTCAATTGACACTTATTTGGGCTTGTGAGCAAATTGAACGGTGTCGAACGTGCCACAGTTGTGTGTGGTTCGATACCCGGAGGCCACTAGTCTGTGCCCCACTTTCGTAAGCAATTTGTTTCTAACGGATACACAAAAGGCAGCCGCGGTGTATCGAACCACACGCAACCATTGAATGTGCCACACAAAATAAAGTGGGCTGTCGCCAAACCGCGCCAAGCCCATCTGAATTCGCGCTTTTATGCTTAATTCACGTCACCCTTTAATATTGCATCTTAAAATCACGGACAAGATTAGCAGGCCACAAATGAAGAGGTAATAATCTAGCTCTGCGTGGCAGGGCTGTGTGCTACCGGCGTATACGGCCTGTTGTGAGAGGCCGTATAACGACGGTAACACACAGCCCTGCTACGCAGAGCTTGTAATAATCATGATATCACGTTCATGTGTCTCTACGTCTTGCTGAGGGTCGGGATCGGCAGGTTCGTCCGCGCAGCCATATACAAGTGCACCAATGGTACCTAAATTTGTTTACACGTACATAGATAAGTAACACTTTTGATTGGTCCAAAGACATCATGTGACAATCGAAAGGTTCAATGGTAAAGGTTAAGAGTCAAAGGTTGAAAAATGAAAATCAAAAGTAAAACGGAAAACGATTTTGAGTTGCAAAATCGAAATCTAAATCAAAATGAAAATCATTTTTAAACTGAAAGTAAAAAATTATTTCAAAATAAAAACAGAGCTGTATATATATGAGGGCCCGTTCTGGTCAAAATTATGTTTTATTAATTTTAGTATGTTAGAATTAATTTTATGTAGATTGGAATTAATTTACTAGCACCTCGAATTAATTGTATCTTTCTTTTAATTAATTTTTATATGCTTTAATTAATATTGTGTAGTCATACCGAATTAATTTTATGTGTTCCAATTAATTATTTCTGCTTATCTTTGCTGTAATTAATTTTATGTAGTCTAGAATTAATTTTGCTAACATTTCAAATTGTTTATTTTATGTGCCGGAATTAATTTTATGTAATCTATATTTAATATATTAATTCCTTCAATTAATTTTGGGTTCAAAATGTTTTCACGTGCTGCAAGTTGAATGTTTGCTAGAATTAATTTCTACCAGTGTCTTGAATTAATTTTGTGTTCGGTCTAAGTAATTATGTGTGTGTACGCTCGAATTAATTGTGTGTTTGTGCGAATTAATTATATGTGTTCGCTCGAATTAATTTTATGTGTTTGCTCGAATTAATTATATGTGTTTGCTCGAATTATTTTCGGCCGATCCCACAGTCCTTTGCGCACACTTTCTTAAATCAATATGGCGGCTCCCGACCCGGAGTGGTATTATTCAGACGTGCACTCGAACCGTGATCTGTAAAAATGGATATCAATAAACTGATCACAAAAACGTTTGTGGTGTCTCCTGTCTGAGGGATCTTGTATGTGATTGCCCATAGAGCCAAGCCCAACCAATTTTGTGTTTTCACCCTTTCTATCGGGCTTTGCCAATCATCGTGTACTGTACATGTAGTGTAGTGCAGTGTACCGTAAGCGTACGCAGCATTCAAGGCGAAAATGAAATCTGCTGAACAGATATCTACGAATGTGAAAACCAATAAAGAACTTAACAATGACCACCAGGAAATATCTCCAAGCTTGATTACTGTGAAATGTCCCTAATTACAAATATAGCATTCGGCAGTTTCACCTCTATCTGTATATATACTGTCGCTATACGCGAAGCCGGCCTGTTTTCTCCTCCGGTATACAGGCCAGCTTCGCGGAGCGACAGTTTTAAGCGCCTGTGTCTATCTGTATTACATATACAGATAGAGGTAATACTGCCGAATGCTATATTTGTAATTAGGGACATTTGACAGTAATCAAGCTTGGAGACATTTCCTGGTGGTCATTGTTATTATAAGTTCTTTATTGGTTTTCATATTCGTAGATATCTGTTCGGCAGATTTCATTTTCGATTGCTGCGTACGCTTACGGTACACTGCACTACACTTCAGTACACGATGATTGGCAAAGCCCGATAGAAAGGGTGAACGTTCACGTCTGACGTAAACACAAAATTGGTCAGGCTTCGCTCTATGGGCAGTCACATACACGATCCCTCAGACAGGAGACACTACAAAAGTTTTTGTGATCACTTTATTGTATTGATTTCCATTTTCACAGATCACGGTTCGAACGCCTGAATAAACCACTCCGGTCGGGAGCCGCCATATTGATTTAAGAAAGCGTGCGTAAAGGACTGTGGGATCGGCCGAAAATAATTTGAGCAAACACATATAATTAGTTCGAGCAAACACATAAAATTAATTCGAGCAAACACATAAACTTAATTTGCTCAAAGACATAATTAATTCGAGCGAACACATAATTATTTCGACCGAACACAAAATTAATTCAAGACACTAGTAGAAATTAATTCTAGCGCACATTTAATTAATTGCAGCACATGAAAACATTTTGAACCCAAAATTAATTGAAGGAATTAATATATTTAATCTAGACTACATAAAATTAATTCCGGCACATAAAAAACATATAAATAATTTGAAATGTTAGCAAAATTAATTCTAGACTACATAAAATTAATTACAGCAAAGATAAGCAAGAATAATTAATTGGAACACATAAAATTAATTCGTTATGACTACACAAAATTAATTAAAGCATATAAAAATTCATTAAAAGAAAGATACAATTAATTCGAGGTGCTAGTAAATTAATTCCAGTCTACATAAAATTAATTCTAACATACTAAAATTTATAAAACATAATTTTGACCAGAACGGGCCCCCATATATATACATTCATATTGAGAAAAATGCAGCAGAAAAAGACTCATAATATGTGAAAATCGGCTACTTTTGGCCGTGACCTCTGCAGTTTTACCGCCCGGGGTCTTACTCCTATCAATAAGTGGATCATATGTGCCGCCCGAATGGGTCACTTTTTCACGGTCGGTTTTTTATCGGAAGAAACCAAAATTATGGTCGATCATAAAGCAAATGTCCCATACTATAGGAAAACATTCACACGCAACAGAATAAAAGTTAAATTCAACATATTTGTCGAGCAAATCCCTAATGACGGGTTATATTATGGGAATATACATGGCTAGATGTTTCGACTTGGGAGGCATTCCCCCGTAGTAAAATATAAAGAGTACTCCTTCCGGGTTTTTAGCGACCTTAGGGGTCGGGAAAAAGGGCGGAAATTTTTGAAACAATCATCAAAATCAATTCAGAACAGATGAAAGTTAAATCTCAGTAAAGATCAAAATGAAAGTCAAAAACGGAAATTGTTTTAACTTTTATTAATCACATAATTAAGTCAGATCGAACTTTACTCTTTGAGTTTAGCAAAAAAAACGAAAACTAAATCAGAAATGCATTTCATTTCGCAACGTAAAATCAAAATCACACAGAAATATAAAGCGAAATTTAATTAAGAGGAAAACAATTGAAATTAAACTAAAAATAAAAATGAATTTAATTTTGCTGAATGAAAATGATTCTGTCTTTAGAAAGAAAATCGAAACGTAAAGGAAATCCCAAATTCAGTTTTTATTCAAGAGCCAAAATCAAAATCAAAATCAAACTCGAAATGAAAATAAATTTCGTTTCCAAGAATGAAAATGAAAAATCAAAGTGAAATGGAAATTCAAAGTCAACTTTCATCAGAAAAGAAAAATCGAAGTCAAAATCAATCTCGAAATGACAATTAATTGTATTTTCAATCATGAAAATGATTCTTACTTTAAAACTAATATCAAAATGCTACGGAAATCCAAAGTCAATTTTCATTCGAGAAGTGAAATCAAAAAACAAAATCAAACTCGAAACGAAAATTAATTTTATCTTTAATAATTAAAAACGTAAAGGAATCCAAAGCTAAATTCAATTTTCATTCTAAAGATAAAAGCAAACTCAAACTCGAAACGAAAATTAATTTCATCTTTAATAATTAAAAACGTAAAGGAATCCAAAGCTAAATTCAATTTTCATTCTAGAGATAAAAGCAAACTCAAATTCGAAATGAAAATTAATTTCATATTAAAGAATGAAAAGGAAAAACAAAAACAAAAAGGAAATCTAAAGTCAATTTTCATTCGAGAGATAAAATCAAAAGCAAAATCAAACTCGAAATGAAAATTAATTTCATTTTCAAGAATGAAAATGATTCTTACTTTAAAACAAATATCAAAACGTAAGTGAAATCTTAAGTCACTTTTCATTTGAGATATAATCAAAAGCAAAACTAAAACTCGAAATGAAATCAATTTCATTTTGAAGAATGAAAATGATTCTTTAAAAACAAAAATCAAAACGTGAAGGAAATCTAAAGTCAATTTTCATTCGAGAGAACAAATCAAAATCAAAACCAAACTCAAAATGAAAATGAAAATGAAAACGTAAAGGAAATCTAAATTCAATTTTCATTAACGAGATAAAATCAAAAGCAAAATCAAAATGGAAATGAAAATTAATTTCATTTTCAAGAATGAATATGATTCTAACTTTAAAACGAAAATCAAAATATAAAGTGAATCGAAAGTCAATTTTCATTCGAGAGAACAAGTCAAAATCAAAACCAAACTCGAAATAAAAATGAAAATCAAAATGCAAAGGAAATCCAAAGTCAAAATCAAAGTTGAAAAAAAGTATGACAAGTGATTCCATGAGCCTCCTCGGTTGCCGTAGTCTAGCTATAGTGTATACATAGGTAAGGAAATATTAGGAATGTAGACAGGATGGATCAATAAGTAGGTATTATATGAAGTTAGTAATTGGGAGCTTAGGTAGTGTACACAGAGGTAAGTACATATCAGGTACGTGGATTAGATGGATGGATCAGTATGAAGGCATGGCAAGTTAGTGACTACTTCTATGAGTGTAGAATGTTTGGACCAAGGACATTGGAGGATCGCGTTTACAACGGAATACTAACCTAGAGACTGACAACTTGTACATCCTAATGCTCTAGTTTCCATCTCCAGGATGGATATTCGCTACATCAAATATGTATATACTAACGTATCGCAAATAGCTTCATTCATTTCGGTTGGGTCGTTAAATCTACACTACGAATCACGGCAATGAATCTGTCACCGTTTTTAATGAAGAATGGATCTGGCATTAATGGGCTCTTACTGTGCACGGGGACCTGGCTGTGCGAGAAGAAATGTGAATCCCATTATTACTTTTTTCTTTAATAGCGCAATGCACAGGAAAATGACGCGATGCTGGAAGTTAATATTCTCGATGACAGCGACTGGCCACCGTTTTACAACTTAACGTGCGAAACGCCAGTTTACACAGGCGCTCCAACTTACCTCGTAAGTAAATCATGTGTATCAATCGATCCGGCCGGGAGAATACCAACTTCAACTTCCCTTTGTCAAAAGAAATACGATTGTTTGAACAGAGATTGAGTTGCATAAAATATGTTAGTTTCAGATTGTGTATGAAGTGCTGTAATGCCGGCAGATCCAAATGTTACAAAACATGACCATGCAGAATTTGATGTAAGCAACGTTTATTGCACATGGATTAACTTTAAGTAGTTGCAAATCAAATCACCTTGGAATGGTATACGGCAACAAATGCATGTATTTCGTCCTCAGCGAAACAATGAGAGTGACATGCGCACAGTAAGTGAGGCTACCCACCATTCCCCTTGATTTGTTCACTCAGAAATTTTTTGCGAAATTCTTTTTCATTTTTATCAATTTCTTAACAATTTTTAACTTAAAATTTAAGTTCAGGATTATTTTTGAAGATAATTTTCCAAAATTATTGATAATGTTTAAAATTCGAGAGTAAATTGAATGAGAAGTTGATGTTTGGAGGTGCTAAAAATTGCACACTTGTCAAGATAAAGTTATCAGCAACTAAGATGGTCTCATCATACCACCTGTCAGACATGCAAATTTCCTTTGTTACGAACATTAAAAAAATCAATACCCTTTCTTTTGCCAACACAGATGCAACTTATTCCCTTAGTTTCCTTGAAAATATTGTGTATGGCTGTCAAAAATCTATGTCGACAAAATTACAAAATTGCTATCTCCTCCACGGAAAAGAATTGATCTTCTCATTATTCACAGTGAGAAATCAGAAAATTATGATGATCAGAACAATGTTGCCAAAATTTTGAAATATGGACTGAGTTGTTCTGTGTACAGAAGAAATTTGCTTCAGTTCAGTGAGTGAACTCCGTGTGTACAGATCATGGAGGATTGTGGGTAGCCTCACTTACTGTAATGCGTGACCATCAGTACATTTATCTAAACAATCCATAAAGAACGTAGTCGACAGAAGTGATATTCTCGCTTTTCTCAATGATCGTTTACTGGTACTGAACTTCTATTTTAGTATTTAGTCAGAGAAAGTAAACTGACAATTCAACAACGCCAATGCCTCCATACCTTGCTTTTGTAGAACGGTTATCTCATGGCAGATGTTTTCCTTGGCAAAGAACGGGTATCTGGATCCGACATCCGATTTCGAAATCTGATCTTAAAGACCGACTCTGATAATGGGCGATGTAAGTGTTCGTACTGTAAACCGAGCCCCCTTTGTTTATAGGATCTTGAATACTCTTCTAGTCATAATTTACAACAATTGAACTTTGTCCTGGAATCCCGTCTCTTTAGTAGCAGGGTGATCGTATATCTCACAACCTCCTCTATAAAGATTTGTAAACCAGCTTGCTTTTTAATTTGTTTATTTACATATTTGCTTGTTGTCTTTTTCTTTCTCGTTTATTTTATTGATTCTTATTTGTTTTTTGCTTGTTTGTTTTTTCACTTTTTTCATTATTCAGCCTGATGTACCTGTGGCCTAAAGTGGTCGTTGTAAGTGCGATGACGTACGGTTAAGTTCAGATAACATGTGACGGAATAAAGAATGTCTGATTTTTTCGATTGCTGTTTTCGACAGAATTTATCTTCTTCACGCATTTCGTAAATATAAGATCACAAGAAATCATGTCGATGATTGTTTATGATTTGGCTTCTTTTACCGTGGCAATGGTACTTATCTCAGTTTTGATATGATAACCAAGCAGATGTGAATGAGAAAAATTCGAAGAATTTTCTCGCTTTCAAATCACCTGTTATGTTTCTCGGGAAGTGACTTTGCGTAATTTGGTCAATTATTTTCAGTATAATTGCCTTGTCTCGCTTCTGTGTTATGTTTGGTTTGGTATCACTTGGATGATAGTGTTTTCGTTGATGTAATTGATAAAGATATCTTGCTTATATTCACCTGCTAGGTGGCCTTATGGTGTTGATTTGCTATATCTTACATAACCTAAACACTTCCTCAAATATTTAGGTAGCTTCTACAGCGTCGTCCAACTAGAGTCATACTCGGGCGTTCACGATTATTCCGTGAAATTTGACCAGCTAGCAGGACCAGCAGTTCCGGTACCAAAAATAAATACCTTTGAAAACGGGGTGCGTACATTTTGCAAGAGCTAAATTTTCTTCACAAAACGTTTATCCAAAATAATGTTGTGCCCAGTTTTCTTTTGGGACAAAAATGAAATTCCTTTGTTTCACAAAAAGTTCACATTTCGTAAATTTTAAAGATCGTATATAGTGTAATAAGATTGTCCAGTGCTATACTGAATAGGCCTCGCGACATAAATGTGTTTTGGTGCATTGCCGCCCCTGCATGATTTCAGCGACAATTTTCATTGACAACCCGTTTTCCTCCAGGATACTTTTCCAAAGAAGCTTTCGAAGTATTCGAAGCTGTCGGATCCCATAGCTGAGTTAATCTTCGATCAGGTTTCCACTGTCGCCCCCATCGTTTGGCTAATATCTGTCACTCGTTTATCAGAGGACAAAATCGTTTACACATTGAAGTCAGAGGCTGTCATTCAAGGTGAGCTAATAAATGTCAATTTACCAAAAGTTGGTCACTCAGTTAATTTATCTGTAAAACAAATTATTTTGCTTTCCCTATTCCTCGCTAGAGACCCTAATATTAACGTGCTTTTCTATTTTCGTAAACGTTAGGGCATGTGTTTGCAGTAAACAGATTGTTTATGTAATAATCCATTGTGCAGATATGTCGGGAACTAGTCAAAATCACGTGATATACCCGATGCTAATTGTGGTTTATTGCTATTATGTCATAACATTAAAAATAAATTATGGTGTGAAACGTCAAAAAGGGAATTAATTTGTCTCCAGCTGAAAGGTCGTATGTATATTGCAAAAATAGCACGGTTATTTTCACGTCTCGACCAATCAGATCGCAGTATTTGCATCATTGATATACTGGTATGATATAATACTTATTACATGCTACCAATATAGTGATGGCACAAATATAGGGATCGTATTGGTCGAGATGTGAAAATAACCGTGCTATATTCGCGATATACCGCGGTTGAACCATGCGCGAGCTCTCTGCTAGAGAAAAATCCTTTTTGGATGATTCACGCCACAATTTTAATATACTGTTATGATATATGGCAATAACCACCACAGCAACTGGTATACCACTCGGCTTTGACCAGTTCACTGTATAATACAGTGAACTTTTCAAAATATCAAGCCATACCGTCGCTCGATGAGTCCGAACGTCTGTTGCTGAAACATCAATGTGTCCTTGTGGTATATTAATATTTGGAAATAAAGACACAAATTGCCTTTATTTACATACCTGCACGGCATCCCAACTATAATACGCCTTTTCATACGAAAACCACGCTCCTTATAATTTTACAATTTTTCTGAAGCTTTCACTGAAAATTACCAGAAGTTCAACAAAATTAATATTAAAAAGCAATCAGAGATTTGATGAAACCACCAATGCATCCAGACCCTCAACCCCAAACAGTAGATTCCTCATTCACTCCCTAATATCCGTGTCGGCGACATCATAGGTAAAGAGTGGACTTTGCAAATGGCAAGTGTAGCTCTGCAACAGTCGAAAACTGATGAGGTTTAACAGTACATATCCCAACGTTTACCGTTAAATATCAATGTTGATATTATACGGTAAACGTTACCATGATTAAGCAATACGGGAATTGACTATGATAATGAGTTGTAACCTGTAATAAACGGACGTGAAGTTCTAGATGCTTGTTATCTTTCAAGCATTGCCACTTTACTGAATTCGGTTGTCTGATAGAGAAAGATGGCAAATGGAAAATTTCAATTATCAATTTGAATTTATGAATGAAGGTACTCAGACACTTGCACATTACTGTCATTTCACTTATATTATTACTTTCGTACTCGGTAGAGCCTACAAACTTTTCGACTTCAGATCGATAACAGCTACGCCAAAACATTCAGTGACACATACGATGAGGTTGAACAAAGACAATAAATCACACACCAACATCTTATTGTCTTTGCACTGCAATGTCAGGGCCAAAAGAAATTCAATGTTCCATATCCAATGTATGTATGTATATGTAGGAAAGAAACATACTTCCCATTCACCTTTATGCTCAAAACAGTAAGATGATGAATTCGTTTAATATGTTATGACAAACATTGCCCTTTTTATATTTCAAGCCGCCAAAAGAGAGCTAAGATTCGAACTGCCATATAATCACAGAGAGAATGTTTCAAAGAGACATTAAAGGTTTCCTAAATGACAAGTACATTAGGGATTAGTAAATACGCAGAACATTACGGGAAAGCTCCATTAACTTAGGAATATCCTACTTCCCTACTTATTTATCAGAGGATCAATTTGACAGACCTGCCATTCCTATAATGGCACAACAATGGCACCAGCTGGATAAGATAAACATAAAAATGGAATATCCACACATTTGGGGGATTAAAAGTCTACTGTTTGTCACCCGAGTTGGTCAGGCAAGGACCCGGGTTTCAGGTACCATGCAAGTTAATGCAATCTTTCCCTAATGGAATAGACAAATAAAATAACAGTCATCCGATTGCCATTTGGGACCTGGATGTAAGTATTGGTAATTGTCTATGTCAAAAAATTGCAATGTAGATACGATCAATATACTTGGTAGTGATAGATACCTCGAAAAAGAATTTAGAAACAATTCTCTGGATCCGTCTACTACGTCTCTAGAATAGAAGTGATCCCGGCATCATGAAACCATCTATCGCATTGAAGGCGCTACGCTCGGAATACAAGCTCCTTCACCTGTTGGGGCAAGGGTATTGTTCATAATTTGCACCCGCTTTTGTCAACAATATCGGACATTGTGTTCTGCAGGCTGCCCATCTGGTCGATATGGAATTTTATGTGATAAAGACTGCATATGCCAGAATGACGGAATCTGCCATGGGTTCAATGGTGCGTGTAAATGCTCTAAAGGATGGACGGGACCTGCCTGCGATATAGGTAAGAGTATTTGATAACTTAAGTTTGCCGTAAATGTGTTTCTGTCTTTACTTTAGATTTATAATTATTTTGAGAAGGCACATTGCAACATTAAATCAGGAGTCCTTTACACAAATATAGGTGCAATATAAAGGCCAACCGGAATATGTGACACGCTTTCGTGCAACTGTATATTTACATCTTTATGGTAAAGTTTCGTATTCCTATCCGCGTTAGCACCGATGCTGGGGCAAGCGCTCACCCCGTCCTAAATTTCAAATCGTGTTATATTGGAGCAAGCGCCCTCTGCGACTTTTCACGTGTTTCACATTGTATCTAGCCCTATGGTTGCATTGAATTTCGCGTTTGTTACATAATTATGTCTTATTTATACATAGTTGCTGTACTTTTTAACGTCTTTCATTTTCCATGTTGTTCAAAAGTAAATAACAGAAAGATGCGGAACGGAAGTTGCTAGTCCGTTAGTGTCAATCGACTAAGACCATACTTTATTTGCATAAACAAAAAGATAGCTGCGGTCACTTTTGAACACTTTGAGGGTTCATCTGGAAAAGCCCAACACAATTTCTAAAGGAATTACATGCTGGGGACCCTGGGCACTTACGCCGGAAAACACGGCAAGCGTATTGATTGACTGCTTCTTTCCAAATGCTAGCCTGAAAAAGTTATTTGATTTGTGCCTAAAATGGTGTCATAACCACTATGCAATGTCGCAGACCCTTTCGTACGCACTTTTTCTTTATTTAACTATTAATGTGGAACGCTCCTCTGGAACAGATATTCGGACTCTCTAACCTTTGCAACTCTTTTCTGATCTACCACTTGTGGGGGCTCATTTAAAAGCTCTTGGAGAAAGAAAAACTTTCACAGTCTTAGTTTTTCGAAAATTCAAAATTTAATTTTACCGCATAGGGTTAACACAGGAATGGCCGCCATTTTTAATTTCGAATATAGCAAAATATTGGGTAATTTGTTTCACTAGTTCCAAACTTTGCACAGTGACCCCCGATTTCTATTGTTGATTTCAAATGAGAATGGTTGAAAGTTTCTTTCAGGAAATTTGAGCAAAACGTTATGTTTTCCACTTTCGAGGGGCATAACCTTAAAAGGCCTGCTTCATTGCAGTTTCAAAAGTGATATCGGTGGTACCACGAAACATCGACGCTAGTTATGGTCAAATGGTCTATCTTTTCTGTACGTACAACAATGTCAAAATCAACTCTATATATGGAGTGACATGGACTTTTACCAATGGTTCATCTATTACAATATTGCAGAATCATACGTTTGATATTGTATATGAGGAGGACAACAGGTCAGAGTTGTTTTTTTATATTTTTAGGTATGTGTTGGTTGAACGAGCAGAACCGTACAATCAGGGTTCCTCTAATGGGATAAGCCCTGTATAGCATTCATCGCTTTGATTGACTATGTGTGTAAGCGTGGATGTACGTGTGTGTGTGCTTCATTGAATCTCACATATCTAAAGGGGTTAGGCCCATTGACAACATCGTAATTCGGATATTGAACCACCTTTTCAGAGGTTGGGTTGTAACCGGTTGGTTTTGATGGATGGCATCTTTAATAGGTGAGATGGTATCTCACGTTGCAAATTCGAAATTTACAAACACGTACATATCAGTTTGAACATTCCAGGCAACCTACACAGAAAGAAAACAACAGGCAGATTTCAATACATGCCTGTAACAGGGTCTGATCAGTACCTGTAACAGTACCTAAGAAATAACCTCTGTTACAGAGCCTGTAAAATTGGTCAGATATCAGGGGTGTATGAACAGGTCTGTATCAGGCCTGGTATTACATGAATGTATACAGTGATGCAATTTCTTAGCGTATCCAGTGCTGTGACCACAAGACTGAAATACTGGTGTACAAACACTGGTGAGTCAGTGTTGAATTTACAGGGCCTGTTGCAGGGTCTGAAAATTTGTCAAATTTTCAGGGGTGTATATTTTCAGAAAAATGGGCTAATTTGATGATAGAAATGAATACAGGCTTAATTGTGTGTGCACTGTAAACAAATATTGCCTCTGTTATAGGTCTGCATTCTTATCGCTATGTACAGTCCTGTAAATACAGTGCAGACACAAGCAGAAAGTTCAGACCCTATATCATAGGTCCGTGTCCAGAACACTGACGGTACACATTCCCAACAGCACCGGATACAGACCTGCACATCAGCCCCTGTCACAGCATTGGGACGTCTTTGCTGACACAGACCTGTACCACAGGGTTGTGTCAAGGTGTGTACAGGGCCTGTCACAGGGACAATTTTTTTGCTGTGTCAAAACCAAAGTGCAAACAATTTTGAAAGTGATAATTCTAGTTTCAATGTTCACTCACGGGAGATGGTGCGGTGTCGATATCTGTCTGTAAGTCTGTACATGTGTGTTTGTTTGTGTGTGTGTGTGTGTGTGTGTGCTGTGAATGTGTTCATGTCTGTCTTTTGGTTCGATTTTCTCATGAACGATTTATTTGATTCAAATGAAAGCTAATAGACCACTTTATTTTGTAATGAGTACGTGTGATTATAACCTTGTATCTTGCATCATCGTAAAGGCATGGAAGGCGAAAGTTTGTTCTAATAATGGTAGCCCGTGGGATCACCATTGTTGACAATGCACAGGGCAAACCGGACTATAGTCTCTCATTCAAACGTTAATATGGCCACGAGGCCAAAGCAATTATTTAGATGTGTCTGTACCGATTTCATTCAAAGTTGGCACAACAGGTAAACGTGCAACGCATGGTTCGTTCAATACCAATAAATACCAAAATACCAAAATCTTGATTAAAGCAGCTCTATCCATGGATATTGTAAGGAAAGGTGTCTGTTGAAGCAAGACTATTTCAGACTTTTTTATTTTTAAATATTTTTAGTGTTTTCCTTTCTTGTCATGTGACGCAGACGTTTGTTTTTTATTGTTTCATGTTTTTAATTTGAGAAAGTTCTCGAAGTAAGGATGATTATATTTTGTACATGCTTGTAAATTTCTTCAGCAGTATGTTCTGTTATTGTTGAAATGTGGCCATTTTTTTACATTTGTCTATGTTTTGACATGGTTCACCGAACTTGTTACCAACGCATTATGAATGTTTGTTTTATTGATCACATGTTCAATTATGGACTCTGGACGGTCATTTGTCACATTTTTTAGTGTTTCAGGCGATTTCTCGTTATGTATAACAAGCAATTGTTGTTCGTAGTAGGTATTAAGACAATATGGTGCGAGTATGTAGTATTAAGCTTAATTTTGCTTCCAATACGCTCCCAAGGCGGTTATGTTTCTTCCAAATTATTGAGCAAGACAGTCGCTTCGGCTTTTTTTTTCGTTCAGTCGACTTGAAATTGACGACTTCAACGAAGAGGATGTCGGTGTTTATGAATGTTCAATAAACGATCAAGAAGGGGTCGAATACACTGCTACAGCTACAGTTACATTCACAGGTAATTTGAGTCTCCTCGATCATCATAGCATCTACGAAATTGCAAACAAAGACAACCATGTCAAAACATTTTCCCTGCATATATTTAGGAGAAAAACTGATTGTAGCTTTTTATCTTTTCTTTGCTGTAGGCAAACAATTAAACAACACAGTGCTACGTATTTGTTGTCAACAATACCTCCCGCCCCCGGGGGACAGGTTCGCCCGTTAAAGAAGACTTTTAACGGAGTATTAATGGGTATAAAACATCTGCACAATGGTATACTACTTGTCACGGAACGAGTTTTATATATTCAGATTGACAAATTTTACCGGCAAGCTCGGTATATAATATGTCCATCATAAGTATTACGATATTAGGTATTGAAATATGTGAAGTAATATATATTAAATCTACTCGAAAAACACTTTGTACATATCGAGAGCATCTCATCGGTGCACTTTATTATCATGATAGGTTGCGTTGACAATTTGTACGGTGCTTTCTGCAACAAGACATGCGATTGCAAGCAGTCAAGTGAATGCGATCGATTAAAAGGCTGTGTTTGCCTGGCAGGGTGGACTGGAGAAACGTGCGAACTCGGTGAGCATTTTCATTTTTTTCTTTACATTAGGCTTATTATTATCATCATCATCATCATCATCATCATCATCATCATCATCATCACCATCATCATCATCATCATTGAATACTGACTGCATTTTAAGAATGATTTATTGTAGTATGTGCTAAGCTTTTTTTGGTTGTGTTGTGTTTTAACTGTACTCCAGACAATGATATTCGTACCAGCCCTGAACAATTTATCGCAGTTGTGCTTTAAGACGTACGCCAGCTGATTCTTTCCTTTTCCCTTAGATGTCAAATCACCGAATATCACTGACTGTCCAGTGGATCAAACTGTGCTTGCAGAAGGTGATGGTGGCTCCGCCACAATTAGTTGGATAAATCCAACAGTAACTGACAACTCCGGTCAGCCAGTTACTTTTGGATCAAGTCGAGAATCGGGGGAGAGATTTAGTGTTGGAAAGCACGACATCATCACGTGGGCTGCTGATCAATCAAATAATACTGCATTTTGCAATTTTTCGGTAATGGTTATAAGGCCGCCAGAGCATGGTAGGTTTTATAATGTTAATGTTTTCGCATAGCGCCAAGTTATTGTTCTATATGATGACACTGACAATTTTACACGAACGACCAATCGCTCCAAGTTTGTGGTGTACCAAACCTTTTTTTATTTAAAGCTTTCAATGTAGGAGGGTTTTTCCTGTATACCACTTCAGCCATCTTCAGATTCAATCTTAGTCATGCACTTTGTAATAAATATAAAATGACAAGCAAGAGATGGACGCTACATAATGTATTGAAATGAAATTAGCAAAATATACACGAAGGTACCGAAAGCATAATTATATTTATGATGAACAAATTAACTTATGTTTTCCCGTCTTACTATCGACAGTTGGCACCGAAGTTATACCAGTCTACATGTGGGTCATAATAGCGGTAGCAGTTGTCATTATTCTGACCCTGAGTATCTCAAAGAAAGAAAGGCGTTACAAACTTCTGGATGGCAAAGACCGAGAATTTGACGATTTCCTACAGGCAAGATTCAGAATTCTAATTGAACAAACTTATATCGATGTATCTTGTTAGTTATAAGGCTTTGACGAAATGTTCCCTGACATATGTGTATCGTTCTATTCCCGTTTCATCCGAGAATTCCGCTTTGAGAAGGCTAAATTAGTTAAACGCAGTGATGATTTCTGTAGTTTAATGAGATCGTTCGAAGTGGATTAGTCTAATTGCGTTTGCTATGATGGTTACAGCAGCTTTCGGCTCCAACTTAAAGTGGATCTCTCTGTTTTTCTCAGTTCGTTTTGGTTTTACGTGATTGCGTTTGATTTTGTAAGTCTCTTGCTTACATGAAACAGGAAAATTTGCCGAAAGCAGCACTTGCTTGGAACGTTGACAGGGCAGCATTGAAGATTCTAAACGAAGAACCAATTGGTGTTGGCGAATATGGTAGAGTGTACAAAGCTAGATTGAGCGTTCGTGGAAAGGAAGATATAGTTGCTGCTAAAACGCTCTGTGAAAGTGAGTACTGAAAGAACCATCGGCAATACAGCTCTCTTATTCTCGCATGCATTGTTTATTAAGGTAACTTTATGGAATTACAATTTTGCATGGACTCCAAAGTATCTGTAACTTGTAGAACACTGATTCAGTAGCTGATGAGTCAAGAGCAACACAAGTTGAAATTGCGCACGTTTCTGTTCGAAAATGCCAGTTCTCTTTGGCCAAAACTCAGGCTATTACAACTCTTTAGCAGATACAAAATACCACAAATATACAGCTGTGTAGACGAAAACATAGAGGGAAACCCGTTTATTATAAACTCGTTTTGTGTAACTGTGTAACACAAGTTTGTTCTTGACCGACCTCAATTCACAGGGATATATTCGGGGACAATAAATACTAATATGATAGAAACCAAATACGTTTTGTTGTCTGCAAGTTACTTTTTCTGTCTACCTTTCTCTTACCTATATGCTCTGTTCGCTTGAGACGTGACGAACTGCCCACTATGTCAGATATGAGTAATAAAATGCGCCCTCTTTCTTGCTTCCGCGCGTGACCTCAATCCGTTGTGGGGGAATCAGACTCGATAATCCTGCAAAATATTCAGGTCACGCGTGGAAGCAAGAGTTCACCGAAAAGGACGCATCTTACTACGCACGCCGCTACATGCACAGTGCGCAGTCCGTCACATCTCAACCAAGCAGAGCGTATAGGTAAGAGAAAGGCAGACAGAAAAAAAACCAAACTTTTAGACAACGAAACTTATTTGGCTTTTATCATATTAGTATTAATTGTCCCTTAATATAACCCTGTGCTCAAATACGGGGATTATGGTTTTCCGCCCTTAACAATTGAGACAGAACCCTTCGCTGTTTTCGCTTGAGTAAAGATATCATCTACTCTTTAGCAAAGGTTCGTCGCTGTTTTTATTAAACCATGCGAAATTCCAATAATAAAAACATACAAAATGTGAATACTCAAGTAGGAATTTTCATCTCATATCAATGGGATTCATGCCATCATTCGAATAGAAATGCGTGTTATTACAACAACTCACTTCCTGATACTATACGGGTGGACCTACAGTGTGTGAAGTCATTATGAAAGGCAATTTTAGAGACGAGGAGCCCGATTAATACTGGACAGGAATCGAATAATTTTGCAAACCAAAGGAGTGCTAGGGGTCCAGTTGAGTTATGGAAGGGCCCTTCGAAAAGCCTTTAGCCTTCATGTGGAAGACTAGGCCCAGTGTTTTCTGGTGCACCTAGGAGATGTTGTGTATAATCTTTAGGCAAACCTTATTCAAAGTCTGCTTCGTTGAACTATATGTGAACTCTTGAACTGTAATGTTACTTAATACCAGAGGGTAGCTTATGTGGCCTGGCTTACTGACCAAGATGTTCTCAATTAAATTCAGCTCGTTCAGACGTAATCAGCCGGAAGAATTTTGTGCGTGAGATTCAGTGTCTTCTGGAACTGGCATGCCATCCAAATATTATTCCCTTTCTTGGCATTGTGATCATTGGAGGTAAGAGTTCCTACATAATCATCAATCAAGTTGACAAGAATTTTGTACTTCGAAAATCAGGTAAAAGTTCCTATGGAAAATAAGAGACGTAATTATGTTATCGTTATGTGCATATTATCTGAACGTGTTTCGTAATTTCGTTGTTTTATAAATTTTCGTTGACCTATTTAGTTTCAAATTGTAATCTATATCCAGCTGCGTTTATGTGTAATTTCAGATAAGTGTTTCTCACATTTGTGTTAGATGGTATTTAGCGCGTGATAAATCACCCATGTCATCTGCCAAGGTTCTACTTCTCTGTTGTGACTATCAAAGTGTTTCCTTTTCCCCAAAGAGCCAAAGTATATATTGACAGAATACGCGTGCCAAGGTGATCTGAAGAACTACCTCATACAACTGAGATTACTCCGCACAGAAACAGAAACACTGTTGATAAAAGTTGCTAGAGACATCGCCAATGCACTGTCATTCATGTCCATGAAAGGTGTGATGCACAAAGACATCGCTGCTCGCAATGTGTTCTTGACTAAAGATTTCACAGCCAAGATCGGAGATTTTGGACTTGGACGAGACGTTTACGAAAGACTTGGGAGTGATTATCATTCGCCCACATGGGTAGGTTGTTTATGTTTAGTCACTGAGAGTGATAAATATTGTACTCTGTGAAGAAGTGATGGCCGCGGTTCTTTTGAATGTCGATTGCGATGATCAAAAGTTTAGACTACGCTGTATACTTGGGCCATTTTGCATGTTTAACTATTAAGGTATTGAAACGTTTGCTCAAACTTACCTTAGGAAATTTTAAACCATTCTCATTCCCAATCAAGAATAAAAGTAGGGTTGAACATGCAAAATTTCGCACTAAATTAACCAGCATTAACAGATGACTGAAATTCAAAATAGCCGTCATTCAAATGTTAAGTCTGTGAGGAATAATTAAATTTTCGAAACTAAGACGATGAAAACTTTCTCGCGATGAGCTTCAAAATGAGCCCCAACAAGTGACAGATAAGAAATGTTTCGGTAAATTTTGAGAGCCCCAACATCTGCGTCTACTAACTTAAAATACTTTTTCAATTGTTTTTTGGTTTCGTCTTCTCTAAACATCTGTAGGTGTTCTTAACACACTTTCTCGCTTTCTATCCACTTCAAAGCGTCAAATACTTTGTCTGGTAAACCGTGACAATTTGTTTCTTCGTACACGTATCTCTCTATTTGACTCCTCATATCAAATGTGAACACACATCATCGTAAGGACCAATTGTTTGAAAACATTCGCCCTCTCTTGTTTTTTACCGTGCTTACGGCTGCTTATTCGCCGCTGACCTCGAGATACATCTCTTCATAGGCAAATATTCATTATCGACTTCCATTAAGATGGATGCCTCTGGAGTACCTAATGGATGGAACCTTCACACCTGAAAGCGACACGTAAGTTGACAGGTCGAGGGATGAACGATTGGAAGTTTTTTGTGTTTCAGAATGAATATGCAATAAACAATTATGCAGTGGGCGAAAGTCTCCGTGAAGAGATAAACATTCAGCAGGGCTTCGTTGAAATAACATCTCTCTGTCTTGTCACACGAAATATGGTAACGAACAACATGTATGCAATGACTTCATTTCAGATTATTTTCTGTCCTTAAAAATGAAAAAAAAACTATTGTCGTGTGGTTAACATTCGTTGATATCTTACTAAAAAGGAATGTCGTAACTTGGTTTTCGGATTTACAGATGGTCATATGGAATACTGTTGTGGGAAATAGGAACGCTTGGTAAGTACTGATAATAACATTTTGGCCTGGAATATAGTTTACGTCCGAGAGAAAACGACAATTTATATATTACGTATGAATTATTCCTATCAGTTTAATTTTGTTGCATTGGATACTTGTCTTTTGTCAAGGTGGTTCTCCCATGATGGATGTTCCAATGGAAAATTTACTTGAGCATCTACGAAGTGGCAGAAGACCGGTTAAACCAGAAGGATGCACACCCAGGGCGTGAGTGATCATTTTTTAATCATATCCCCAAGACTGGTATAACCAACATCACAAAGTTTCCATAGGCTGATCGTTTCTTTTATCTATCAAGTCACAACATTGTTTTTACAATGAAATGTGTCTTGAGTTCATAAAAATGAGAATTTGGTCTTCTCTATTTAATTTACCGTATTATGATATTACTGATCAGATTCTGTCATAAAGCGCAACTATACTTTGTTATAATATTGCTATGTAGTTATACCTGCTGCAAAAAGTCTTCCGACCCCCGCTTTACTATTGATATTACGCAACTGAGGCAATCAAATAGCATAATACTTACAGTGGAAACTGTAACTTTGACCCTTGATACATTGTGTTTCATTTTGAGTCGATCGTTCTTCTAAATCCATGCGTATACCAACATCATACTCAAAGCACATCGTGGTTTAAGCACACTTAACTCTAACTGCCTGACGAGTGCCAAGATATCGATTATGTCTCACTTAACTATCATAGACTTGTGCGTTTCACCTTGTTGTAGATACCGGATTATGCAGCGTTGTTGGAAATCAGACAGGTACGAGCGGCCATCCCCCGACGAACTCAGAGCTGAGTTTGATAATATATTAAGAACGCCAGCTAACAGATCTGAGGTATGTATTCATTCGTTCCCACTGAGGTGGCATTGTATCGCGCCTCGAAAGTGAAAAACAAGCCTTTGCTTTAAGTTTTCTCTGAGCAGCTTTCAACCATGTGATTCTCTTTCCAAAATCGACAATGACAATCACGGGCCGCCACGCAATATTTGGTAAAACAGAAACAATTACAGTAAATTTGCCGAAGTCTGAAATTCAAAGTGATCTGAAATCTGAAATACAAAAAATCCTCTCGGTGTTGGCTCAAAGGAAAAAAACTATAATTAACACGATCGGAACTTATTTAGGATAATTGGATGATGAAGAATGTCTATTTAATCTGCAAATGTAAGCTCATCTGCTTTTCTTTTTAAGTTATACACTTGTTTTTATGAGTTATTTGCACTATTGCAACATTTAGCTATAGGGCACCTAACACTTTTGAGAAGTTTGAAAAATATGATGATCCAATTATCCCAAATTGGTTCCAATCGTGTTAATTTTCGATTTTCACAAAAATAACACATTGAAACCCTTATTTTCTCCAGAGCCTAGAGGCTTTAAAATGAGCCCCATACCAAAACAGGAATTGTAAATGTTAGATAGTCTGAGTTTCTTTCCCAGGGACGAATTCTACCTTTAAGGCACAAAGTTGCACTTTTTAACCTTGTTGTGATATCAGAAAACATGAAATACTTACATACACTTACTCAGTGTACAAAACGATCACAAGTTATAACTACAGAAGTGTCAAACATTACCCCTTTATTAGTGCATTTGTATAACGCAAGGGAAAGCTGCTCTTCTTGTCTATATGAAATGCACCATCAATTAAGATTTCATCACGAACGCTAGAATGAGGTCCACACTCTATGGCACAATGCATGTTCAGCCAATTATGGTGAAGTCTGTGCACAGCACTTGATTTTTGGTACATACCATAGAATGCTTCACCAAATTTTAATCTTGTCTGGCTGTAAGCCGAGTTGAGGTAGTGCACAGTTTACAAGTATGTCAGCATGTTTAAGGAAGTCAAACTACACAAAATACGTTATGTATCAATCACAATTAATGAAACAAGCTCAAAAAAGAGA
>LD366817.1:0-10080 GCA_001465055.1 Ptychodera flava | reverse complement strand
TTGTATGAATTTTATAATCGACGTTCTTCCATTATTATTTTCTCTCACAGCATTCAGACCATTTTTATCAATTTTACTTTTTTATGAACTTCAATTCCATGTTTTTGCTATTTCTCGCAAAGTTGCTGTTGTCCTTTAATTGTGTATCTGAGTGTCTCACTGAAAAAGTAAGGAATCACCAGGTAGGCAGGTTATGTATGCAAAAGTTATTCAGGACGATGTGTGTGGATTCATGGCTAAAGATAAGGCAATTCTATGTATTGTAAGTAGCAAATGTATCCTACTACAAAATGGACGTGAGATTACTTCATTAGGGTATTAAAGTACAAAATACACAATTGCTGTCGAGGGAACGACCGAAATAAAACAACAGACCACTTACAATACAGAGAACTAACGGTACAGCTGAAAGATTGAGACTACGGCTCTGTTATTACATGTTTGATTGAACGAAGTGGCATTTACAGCTTTGCATTGTGTCTTTTCCATCATTGGCAAACAAACGATGCGAATGCTTTATAAATATAAACTCTTATTCGCAAACAATGTTGGTTCCCACTACTGACGAAAACACGTTCAGTACAAAGTCATTGAGGTGTAACACCACGATACTGATGTGTAAGGGAAGAGATTGAAAAAAAACTGACAAGCTCTCTGTCTACTATCCCTTCCTCACAGTGATCGGCCACAAATCATAGACTGCCAAGGTTAAGACTACTGTCTATAAACTAGTGTCACATTGATCAAGGCAATACTCTCGTAGTGTAAGAACGAAATGCCAACATATTACTTCTGTGACCCGTCACCTAGTAATCTCACATTCATATTCATTCACTTTTTCATTCAAAAATTCAATTCTCTTTCGGTATTCAAGTCTGTTTACTACCATGCCCATAATACGAGTTCACACGTACCAGCGCCGCATCCGATACCAAGGTATTCGAAGACAACTTTGTCGTCGTTGTCGTCTTTGTTGCCAATAATAAGACTTGGTAGAGCATCAGAAAACATCTGTAGGGTCTTTTTGTGTCGATCAGTCATTTTATTGTACGCCATAAAGGCCTGGGCGTAGCTGTCGGCGTCAGCTTTCAGGGAACGATACCAATCGGCACTGTCCATTTCTCTACTTCAAGTTAGCAACACAAGATGATACTGTGAGTAGGGATGGAGCTAAGGACTGGAGCGATGCAGAACCAGATAGAAACGACGTCAAACTGAAAGAAACGCAAAGAATGAGTGCAGTTAGTAATGAAATGAGTTTTGTTTCTAATTGGCTTGCTTTTTAAAATCATTTCTGCATGTCGTCAGGCGGAAGCTTATGTTCCGGTCTGCAATAATTATAAACCCACTGAACAGGTAAGACTAGATTTGATAGTATCATCCTTTGTGTCGTATAGAGTCGCAGTCCCTCCCTAAAGGAAAATGCGAATAGACAAGTACGTTGGCCCACTCCCATGGCTTAAGTGTCCTCGTTACATATCTTTGGAAACCTCTTTTCCTCACTTTAACAATATATTTCGTAGTATCTCCTCTTCTTGATTTGTGATCATACGTCAAATCTGTCTTGCTTTGCCCATTGTGAATGTCACACTGTGAAGTTCAACCAGATCACAGTGATGACCCTTATTGACCTTATCGTCCTTCTGCTTTCTGCACCTGTCGCTATCATCATCCAGCTTTATACATGCTGTGCAGAGTACACAGACAACAGACAGTAAAATTAGTTGGAAATGTCGAATCTACATATAAGTAAATTGATTTTGTGAGTACAATAAGGTGCAATGTAACAGACTAGGTTTCACTGAAATGAGTGAAACGTACTCAGCTCATTTTGAGTGTTATATCAGCGTACACGAGATAGATGTTTCATCATATCTTACTATATTAGGCTTGTCGTTTGTTTGCTTTATTTTTTTTGTCTTAGCGAACACGTGTAACATGGATATGTAGTGCAGGACATACCATGCTTTTACGTCATTTTGATTTTCATTAGTTTAGCCACTTTTGAAGCAACAGTTCTTCTATAGAAGCGAAGATAAAGTTAAAAAAATAGACAGTGAAGTTAGTGAAAATATACTTTTCTAATTTAATATACATCGGCCCTTTCAGCCAAATCGTTGTAAAGTGTTTGTAATTGTTGTGACGAACACAATGAGAATTTATTTATATTCATCCTAAAATAAGCAACTGCAACATATGCCCTCCAAAAAGGCATTTTTTTAATATATATCCCTCATAGTAAATGTAAGCTCCCTTACCCTCATAATTAGTGAAAACGGGTCTCACGGTGGTAAAATACCAAAAAGACTTTATTTATAATATTCCTATTTCATAATTATGATACTAATGCGATTTTTAATATATGGGGCGCCAAATATAAAATAATTAGTTTACACATTTAAAACATATAAGCGCATATATTTGCACGTACACACATCACATCATAGTCTCTGCATGGATACGTACACACATGTATACATAACATGCACACATACATTTGATACACACATACATATATACGGACATACATACATACAAACATACATACATACATACATACATACATACATACATACGTACATACATACATACATACATACATACATACATACATACATACATACATACATACATACATACATACATACATACATACATACATACATACATACATACAAAGAAAACACTAGTCTTCACAATGAAATATATATATAGGAACACAAGCTATAAAAACAGCAATGTGTGAAAACTGGAAACACATACACAAGGACGAAATACTTAGCCTGAAAGAAATTATTTCCACAACAACCGACCATCGCTTACAAAAGAAATCCAAACATTAGCGATATACTGATACAGGCCAAAGTCAACGGCATTTGGAACAAGGCACGAAACAAAAATGCACAAAACGATCCAAACATAATATTCTAGTTTCCCTGCCAGAAAAAGAAGAGATAAACATCATTGACACAATATATAAAAATAAGAAAGAGGTATACATAGGCGACTGAGGAAGAGACCGAACTGGTTTCGAAACATGGGGTTAAAGGATCACGGTTGTCTAAGACACTCGGCTACGCCCATATCTCGCCATGGCTTATCTTAAAATTAGCAATCCGTTTGTTGATTTTCACACTAACAGCCAAAACACAATTTAGACACAAAACACATTAAAGCACATTCAAGACGAGATGGGTGATGTGTGAAGTCACTTTTCCATTATTAAAATGCACAAAACGATTCAAACTTAATATTCTAGTTTTCCTGTTAGAAAAACAAGAGATCAACATCATAGACACTATATAAAAATAAGAGAGAGATATACATAGGCGACTGAGGAAGAGACCGAGCTGGTTTCGAAACGTGGGGTCAAAGGGTCACGATTGTCGAAGACACACTCGACTATACTACGCCCACGGCTCTCCATGGCTTATTCCAAAATTAACAACCTGATTGTTAATTTTCACACTAACAGCCAAAACACAATTTAGACACAAAACACATTAAAGCACATTCAAGACGAGATGGATGATGTGTGAAGTCACTTTCCTTTTATTACATGTGCTCGTGTATTCTCACGGATACCATGTGGATTTGACCGTGTATATAAACGTATGTCCGTATGTATATACATGTACAAACATGTATGTATCTATGTATGTATTTATGTACATGTGTGTGTATCAATTATATGTTTAAGTGCTATGTATGTGTGTGTGTGTACGTATCCATGCAGAGACTATGATGTGATGTGTGTGCGTGTAAATATATGCGCTTATACGTTTTAAATGTGGAGAGTAATTATTTTATATTCGGCGCCTCATATAATAGGACCGTATACATACCTAATCAGCCTTCGATGGATGGTTAGCTATGACTTATGACTTATGGCGCGTAATCAAGGCCAATATTCGAACTCCCAATTTTAAAATATCGAACTCAACATTCAACATTCAAACTCCCAATTTTCAACTATCGAACTCAACATTCAACATTCAAACTCCCAATTTTCAACTATCGTACTCAACATTCAACATTCAAACTCCCAATTTTCAACTATCGAATTCAACATTTGGGCTTCCTATTCCCCATTTTCAACTTTCGAACTCCCAATTTTCAACTATCGAATTCAACATTTAACATTGAAACTCCCAATTTTCAACTATCGAACTCAACATTTTCAACTTTCGAACTCCACATTTTCAACTTTCGAACTCCACATTTTCAACTTTCGAACTCAACATTTGGGATTCGTATTCTCCCTAGGCATCCCTAACTTGCTTCTTTGTAGTTACCCACGTTTTTCCTTCTGGGCTATACTACGTCAGAACGCGTCATATTACGTCACATGACGTTTCGGAGTTTTAGAGTTATTCCTATGTGATGTTCTTAGAGGGTCCAAAAATATGAACCGGAAACACTTGTGATGCTATAACTTCAAGATTTACCGCCGACCTCCGCCATCACTTAGGCCTAATTCGGTCGCTATCATGTCGTCTAATGACAAGAGCATGCGTGCGTGGCTCGCCACGGCTTATTTTAAAATTAACGACTCGCAGCCAAACAGACTAACAGCCAAAATACAACTCAGACACTAAATACACCAAAGAACATACAAGACGAGATGGCTGATGTGTGAAGCCACTTTTCCTTTATTACACCGTAACCACTATGTTCAACATTATGTATTTCACGTTGAGTGGCTTGCACTAGCTGGACAATACGCTCACTACACATTCCAATGCCACGTAACTGTGACAAAAGTCTAACAAGACTCTCACACCTACGTGACACATCTCCCCGTCTGTCGGGCTGGTCAAGGTCAAGTAGCAGCCTACACAAACTACCACTGACGTGTCACGAACGAACTCGGTGTCGTCCATGTTCAAAATTAACTGCGAGGTCACCATGTGTTTGGGACTCCCTAACAAAGTGATAAGTAGTTTCGTGTAAAATGACACCGACGATTTTTTAAAGTCGTATTTGACTATATGTATGCTCATTTTGGCTTGTGTTCGCTTGCTAGTGGTCTAGGGGGACCTATGACTTCGATAGTTGAAAATGGGGAATACGAATCCAAAATGTTGAGTTCCATAGTTGAAAATGTGGAGTTCGAAAGTTGAATATGTGGAGTTCGAAAGTTGAAAATTGGGAGTTCGAAAGTTGAAAATGTAGAGTTCGATAGTTGAAAATTGGGAGATCGAAAGTTTAAAATGTGAAGTTTGATAGTTGAAAATTCGGAGTTCAAAAGTTGAAAATGTGGAGTTCGATAGTTGAAAATTGGGAGTTCGAATATTGGCCTTGATTACGCGCCATATGTGACTCATGACCTATTTTTATAAGGACACTGCTACCGTGTTATTCAAGCGAGTAAAGGACATTGTATCTGTGAGTTGTGTCGGCCATATTTGACCTTGCAAGTTTACTGTACGATGGATCGAGACGGTCAACACAAGGCCTTTGATGGGGTGACGTGAAACAGCTTTGAGGTGTTATCGTCCCGGGGTCATGGTAGTGGACGTGAAGGAACCGTGACACATGAAATATGTATTATTTGTAAAATAGGCAGCATTGGGCATGGGTAATTAGCGTGTCAAAAGGCCGCTTAACATGTCGAGGCTACAAATACACTGCAATGCAAGACTTTGGACGATCAGCCCGATATGTGCTCTTTGAACCATTGATTACAATTCTAGTTGACGACCAAACGATTGCATTGTCATGATTTCTAATACACTGAATACACTGACCTCCGAGTAAACCGCTATGCAGGCACTATCGCCCAACGATATGTATGTTGCACGTTGTAACGCCCACGCCTCGCCTCACCCTGCAATGAATCCTGGCCTCGAGAAAGCAAAACAAGGCGCCCTCTATTTTGAATCAAACGTGATCGAATGGCAACAACAGGCATCCATACATAGAATAGAGACAGGTCGTAAAATTTTAAATTGGATGATTGAATGGAAGCCTATGTATCTTTTTCTTTTCCCCTGATGTATTTGCCAACTCGAATAGTATTATACGTGTCGGCAGTACTAAGTTATATCGGTGAAAATTGTACAAGCTCCTCTAAATTGAAGATTTAAAGGACTAAGAATTATTTATTTTTTCATTTTGTAAGAAGGGTCATTTGAACGGACGCACAAGCAGAATTTGTCCAGTGGCAGCCCCGGGTAGAAAAACTGAACATATCTGTAGCCACTCTTCCGACCAGGAGACTTGTATCGGATGATGTCGTATCTTCGGCTCTCGACAAAAAAAGTGTATCATGATTCTTACGTATTCTACGACACTTGCAACACTGGCTACGTCGGTATTTGGGTAAAGAAGACACAAGAAACTGTCGACAGCATATTAACACACCGCTTTCACTTTTATGTCCTGTTTCGACTACGAATGCTCACTAAAGCACTGCACTGAACAGGACTTAAATAAACTCAGGGTTTCCCAATGGACACGTGATGGCTTTACAAACATCATCGACATGAGTGACACACTACAACTACATTCAACATTACTTTTCCTTGTTACGGGAGAAGAACTTTGAACCATGGGCATATAGAGGACACAAGAAACTGTCAACAGTATATCAACACACCGGTCTCACTTTTATGTCCTGATTCGATTACGCATGCTCACAAAAGCACTGCACTGAATAGGACTAAAATAAACTCAGCTGGGGTTTCCCAACGGACATGTGATGGCTTATAATAATAATAATAATAATAATAATGGTTTATTAAAACATTATGGTGACCGTCATTAAAATTGGTCAAATTATTTGAGTTCACAGAATCAATGAACATAAAAGCATGTTAAAACAAAAGGAAAACAGAATAAAAACAAAGCCTTACTACAACAAAAGTCATAACAAACATCGTAAATGTGAGTGACGCACAGCACCTTCATTCAAACATTACTTTTCTTCAATTAAGGAGAAGACCATACACACTTTCTCTTACGGGGCTCATCCTGAATAGTCTTTCTACAAGTATTTCACCTGCAGACAGGCACGTCTTATGTTTATGTTGGCTTGTAAGATTACTCTATGTTGGTAAGTATCTAGACACACTAGAAAATATCGGTACAGTGCTATATGGATTTAACTGAAGTCCTTTACTGAGTTGACATGCTAGAGTGTATATTTTTCATACTTTTATCCTGGCGGATGCCATCGAATATTTTTATCTTTGCAGTAAAAGACACTGTGCGCAAATTATTTAAAAAGTCCTCGTGTTAGTAAACTAATGAAGGAGAGATGTCATTGAGGAAAAAGGAGACTAAACCTTATCCTCATAGAGTTCTTCATCTGAGCTGATTGCTGTATATGCGTTCTTTTCGGCATTTGAATCCCCTTCCTGATGTCAATCACTTTCCCGGACAAGGTGTGTAGATGTGATGAGAGTGACCCGCAACGTTTCGAAAGATGCGATGAAATTGATTGTAAGAGATAGCAACTGCTGAAAAATCTCACAAATCGATGAAACAAAAATACAATAAACCATGAACAATCTATGGCGACCGCTGCTGTCAGCCCCCGCTATACTGATAAATGATAAATCTGTGATCAGTAGATTTATATACAGTTATGATAAAAACATGAATGGAACTAATTTGAGAGAATTGGATCTTTTAATTGTTAAAATTTATAAAAAGTATAGGTGTCCTGAAGCTGAAAGTTGCAATATTTCAAATTTCTCAGTGACTTTCACAAAAGGAAAAGTAGATGAGCTTACATTTGCAGATTAAATCGACATTACTTCACTATCTAATCAATAGTTCCAGTCGTGCTAAAAGCAAACAATAAAAACATGATTATGGTTACTTTGATGTAGTAACCTTATAATATAGTAATATATTATATAATGTCTAGTAATGAAATTTCGGTGTAGTCTCTTCATGTCAAGTTGAACTCCAAGACAAACTCAACTTTACTACTAGCATATCGGAGGTAAGTAAAGCTTCAATAAGAAATCTCAATTCTTTTATTATTTTAGTATCCTTCATCGTATTTTAATGAGAGTGTACAATGCGTATTCTGTAAATACTGTTTACGTACATGGAACGTCTGAAATCGGGAAATGCAGAGTGTTGCTTCAAAGCCATCGGTTGGGTGCGATTTTGAAGAGAGAAAGTAAAATATTCCCCGATGCAATTTTCCTGGCAGTTAATTCTCATTCAAAAGCTATATATCATCTAATTTTTAATGGCAAAATTTTGTTTCCCTTGCAGACACATTATTTGCATCAAATGTACACCAGTCTCGTATCGCTGTCCTTTGTGATACCCTTTACCTACCTTTTTTGATACTGTGAACCATTTTCGCGCCCCACTGAAAAACTATGGGCGATTTAACTGTTTCTGTGCTGCTTTTATTATTGCTCTGGTCACTTTGAGCAAACTTGAGGAGGAGCTAGGTCATCTTAAATTGGAAAACTGTCATGCTTTTCTTTCAAGCAGTACAGAAAAGGGCTCTAATGATTTTGAAAACTGTTAACCCTGTCAAAAAGCTTTCTTTCAGTGTACAGGTGATTCTGCGAGTGTTTTCATTCTCTAAGGATATAGTACTCTAATGGCCTGGATACAAGTGCGTGTGTTTTCTGTCCAATTAACCTCTTGTCTTGGCAAGTCTATACAGGCTTTTACTAATTCTAGCTTAAAATACATTGTGCATAAATATGTACACAGACTGATTCCACACAGAATTATGCTTATAGCAACATATGTCTAATTATAGGCCTAGTAAAAAGTAACTTTTGACGATTGTTTTTCACGTTTTTGTTGCATGCGTCAGCAACAGTCTCTAGGTGTACTACCCACAGCGAATTGGAATACCCGGTACTCAGCTCCTGATATTGACTCTATCTCTGTCCTTCATCATGAATGTTGATAATCAAATTCAGGTCAAAGGTTGAATTCTAGTTTTCCACAGTAACAATGTACATGACAGACTGGCAAGTTGCATTGAGCAACAAAATACTTGATATTTTGTTTTGTTTGTCAGACACAACAACATTGACCAATATTTGACAACAATGAAAATAACGTAGGTTGGCTCGAGGGACGGAGCTTGAATTCACTTTAACATATCCGAACGATACTTCAATGGACGGGACTTGAAAAATAATTCGAGGTGCCTATGAACCTGTCCCTTTTCGTTAATGATCACAGTTGGGTAGTTATTCGGTTCACAGATAAGCAATTAGGTTGTGTGTTAAGAGTAGTAACAACCATGGTACAGTAACGTCATGGTAGCTTTTCAGGTAATACTAACCTTTGCGTTCTCTTTTAAAAAGCCCTCCGCTGAGGCCGAACCAATCCCGCCGCCAGCTCCTGTTACAATAGCGACTTTGTCGTGTATATCCATATCGGCAGACAGTGCACAACTGACAAAATGGTTTTTTTTTTCTTTTTACTGGCTTAAAGCGGTAACCTGTAAGGGGAGCAGGGTGGTGACCCAAATAACACACCTCATGAATTATATACTCTATACATCGAGGTCAAAGTATAAGTATACCCCCAGTAGCTGATGTGTGTTATTACCTTGGGTCAACCAAATACGGATAGTTTTCAATCGGATTCGAACCCACAACATACGGCATCAGTCGCCTAGCTGAGAGGCCACAGACAGACCCGCTCGGCTAAATCTCCACTCCCAAAAAGAGTGGTTCAATAGCCGGCTAAGTTTAGTATTTTACGTCTACATACTATATTTTATTTTGGGGTCGTAGTACGTTAGAACTAGAGTCCATACACAGCTGGTTAAAATGTTTAAAGTTGGTACTATCGCATTTACAGTCCGTTTCGCCCACGCATCATCATCAGCTCAATATGCCGTCGCTGTCAGAGTTTCTTCACAGCTATAACAGGTTCTTACAAGTCTCCTGGTCGGAGCCAATGTTATTAATTACTCCGTTCTCATTACCGAGCCAATGACTGTTAGTTTAATAAATCGCCTGGAAAGGTAAGAAGTAGTACAAACAATCTGTTCTGTTGTCCCAAGTTATCCTATTCCGAACACCATATTATTACATATGTACTGCAGATTATTCTATTGTGCCCCACCACATAAAGTTG
>LD366814.1:47970-60485 GCA_001465055.1 Ptychodera flava | reverse complement strand
CACTTCTGGACTTGGAAACTACATCAATTTACAATCAAATTTGTACACTTTTACTGTTGCACATTGAAAATTTATATTTGGCGAGGACTATGTCATCCACAATATTTTGTTTTCCATGGTTGGTTAATCCCTGTTTTCATGGTCCGTACCAAGGCTGGCTACTGCATATTTTCCACGGTCCGTACCAAGGCTAGCTTCCCTCTAATTTCTATTGTCCGTACCAAGGCTGACTTTTCCCCTGTTTTCCATATGGTCAGTACCAAGGCTTGCTACTGCCTGTCTTCCATGGTCCATACCAAGGCTGGCTTCCCCAAAATTTCCATGGTCCGTACATTGGCTGACTTCCCTCTGTTTTCCATGATGAGTACCAAGGCTGGCTCCAGTAATATTTCCATCGTCCGTACCAAGGCTGGAGTCCCCCTGTTTTTTCAAATTCATACCTTTTAATATTGACCTCGTACTTCCCTTAACGTTATAGAGCAGATTCTTCTACCATTATTTATAAGTCTAATTTGATTATGATAAACGCAACACAGAATGGTGTATTTGCTTGTCTCAGGTGTTTGATATGAACAATAATACTTCTATTTTACGGACTGAATGGGGTCTGACACAAGGCTGTGAGAGGAATGGCCCTGGGACAGGGCCTGCGCAATACTTAAATATGATTGACCCCGAACTTCGAGAATTTCCATGAAAATTTCAAATAGGCGAAGGCTAAATTTAAAACAAAATATGTATTTCCAGTATCATGACACCGAAAAATGGGGTAGGTAGGTCGTAGTAAATGTCTTTTATACTTTTCTTTTTGCTGCAGGAACCCTTAAAATATTATAAAAAATAGACAATCGATTCGACTTCTTTATCGAAAATGCGGGTTTGCGGGTTTTTTCTTGGGTCGGTCGGGATACCGGAAATACTTATTTCTTCCTGAAAATGCATGTTTAAAAATTCAATTAGTTTTGAGAATTTCAGAGGTTACAACTGCGACAGATGCCCTTAGGTATTCACAATTATTCATGACTCAGTATTATGACCATTTCCCATACAATCACAAGAAATAGAGGAAATCAAACAATATGCTTGTCGCTTTCAAATTCAATAAAATTACTTTCGTCAATCCTTTGATCAAGGAAATGTTTTTATGACAGTCTGATTAACTTCATCGTAGTTTAATTATAATGTTATAAATGTCAACATGCTATTGCCATCATCATAATTGTACAGAGTATCAAATTAGAAAACGTTTTAGCCGTTAATAATGCAAAGAACTGTAAAATAAGACACGTCGTGATCGACCCGACGCCAGTAAGCTTCCACTACCGTGTTCTGCTCCATCAATCGCAAACGTCTAGGATACATGTTTGCGTCGGTAGCATAGATCCAATAAGACCTTTCAGCCCAGTGGCGACGACACCGCCTCTTTAAAATTAACAAGGGAAAAATTTACTTTTTGTCTCTGATCAAATGTGGTCATTCCATCTCCAGAAGTAAAAAAGCCACGGGAAAAATATTGTAGACACATACAATTTCCGTTCTCGATCGTTAGTTTTACATCAACAGGCTCGTCTCAGGGTTGCGTTCTCTCCCTCAACCTGTATAAATTGTACACTGACGACTGTAGAAGTAAACATATCAGGACACACACATTTGAAGTTTGATGATGACTCCACCACAGTAAGCTCGCTAAGAGATTCTGAAAGAGACCAGGGGTCGATTATTTAACTAAGTGGTGTAATAGTTCTTTTCTGCAGATGAATTTCAGTAAAACCAAAGAGATGTCTACCGATTTTAGAGGAGGTCAATCTCCAAAGAAGCCGTCAACGATAGAGGATGTAAAAATTGAAATCGTCATAAAATGTAAATAACGTGGTTCTACTATGAATGAAATATTAAAGTGGGAAGAAAATACTGATGTGATTTTTGGTAAATGGCAACGTTGTGAATTTTTCCTAAGGAAACCGAACCAATTCAATGTAAACTAATCTCTAATGGCATTGTTTTATAGATCATTCATTGAAAGTATTTTAATATTTCCTATAGTTTGCTGTAGTAACTTGAATGAGACTGATAAAAAGAGAATTTGTAAGATAGTTGATATTTGCAGCAAAGTTATTTGAGAACAGCAGACCAGCCTTTCCGATTTGTTTGAGAACATAAACGTAAGGCTAATTCTATCTTGAATGGTGAATTTCAACACCTGTATTTCGTCATGAGTTCGATCTTCTTCCATGCGATCGCCGTTTTAGAGTTCCGATTTTTATATTACAACAGATCAAAATCCTTTTTTTTATGAACCGAGCAATTGGATCTTTGATTAGAGTTAAATAGTTCTCTTTTCCTATTCATTTATTGCAAATTCACTGTTTCCAGTACTTTTTAATAATAGTTTTGGAATTTATTTCTTGCATTCATTTGCTTTTATTTGCTTTGGCTAACAGTTTTAAAGTGCTTTTAATGTGTCACGTTTCTGTAGCGGTATCTTGTTGTGTGGTCTTATTTGTTATAGTTTTTTGTTGTTTTTTGTTACCGTAGCAATTCGAATTGTCCAAATTGGGACACTAAAGATTATTATTGTAACTGTATTGTATTAGTCTTGCAACAGTGGACTGCAATATTTAGTAATTGTGATTAACCTGATTGCCTCCCATTTCAGAAAATAATTATGGCTCTCTTGTTTATTCAGTGAAGCAGAAATAAGTATTGACATGTTTTTGCTGCTCGTATTTCGGTAATAATTTGTTGAAACGAATTTGTTGACAAGGTACCCATCTGGGAATAGGATGGAAGGACTGCAGGGTCACTCATGTAAAATTAATACTTTTCTCGTCGATCGAAAGTCGTGCACTCCGTACAATTTAGTGGTAACTCGTTGATGACGGCGTGGACCGGAAAGTCATGATTTGGCTGAGAGTAAACCGGAACAACTTGATAACTTCGGGATATAAAACTGATCAAATTACATATTAATGTTTTACATACAAATTATTGTTTTTTAAACAAAATTACGTGTAAAGACTCGATAAACAGCGTAACAGGTTTAAATGTATCAGTGTGCCGTTCGATAATGAAAACAGTTCTGTTTTTTCAACAGATTGTTTTCGTCTTACATGAAAATAAAAATAAAGCGTATGATTGCCATTTCTATGTAAACTCAAAAATTTGCATTTGAACTATGTGAGGGGCGGCATGTAATAAAACAGTATAACTTAACAGAGGACTATGTACTCACGAGGCAGGAGACCATTTGCCCTTTTTATGTCGGGCGAATGGTGACCTACCCTTGGCATAAAGCCTCGTGTCTTGGCCATAATATACAATTTTAAGGTAAAGGGCGACGAATTCGGACGCGCACGCGCTTTAGAAAGTTTCTGCGCAGATTTAAGTCCAGCCTGCCGCAAATGGGTTATTTTGTAGCGCATGTATTTAACATCACCTGTCATTGTTGAAATTGCGCTTTTAACTAATATTTTGACCCAGTCTCTTAGAAATACATTGACCTATAACCTTGTCATATTTTGACCCCCTAGGAAGCCGGTTTTTATTCAATATGAGCGAAAAATTAACATTTCTCTCCCATTTACATGGCGCATATTACCCATTCACCTGGAGATATTGTAAAAAGTAGCGTGGTGACACCCTTTTATTAAAAGTTTAAACTAAATTGTGTTATGTCAGGATTTTATTCTCCAAGTTTGGTCAAAATGACACCATTCAAAGCGACAGGAAGAAAGTTCGAAAATTATGTAGTGATATAATTTCGATATCGTCATTTTGTAATCGATACTTATGTTAAAATTTCTTTACAAACATCATGAAAACTATACATTCGATAGATATGGATCTTAAGTCTTGGTATTTATTAAAATTAACTCATTTGCTAAGCGTTTTATAATTGCTTTCTTTAGTTTAAGTGAATTATATCATTTTTATTTATTTCTGACGACGCCATTTTAACATCCGTTTCCATGGAAACGAGCGAGGTGACCCCCATTTTTTATTTCATTCTTGCACTTGCACAACTTCCAAGAATATTTGTGCAAAGTTTCAAGAAAATGACACCACAACCTAATTTTGACGTAATTCGTAGTACTTCACCTTAACAATATCACAGGAAACATATCAGTGAGTTGATGTATAGGGTAAAACACCTAATAATATTGCAAGAACGAAAATGTCCACATTATTGAAATCTGCCGCATTATGAAAGTGTACTGATATGTCTTGGGGACTGTGGGAAAACTAAGCGTTCTTTTGCAAATAACAAGCATATAACATTGGCTTCTTGCATGAGTAACTTAGATCGTGGGCGTTGTTTGAGTACTCCATTAAAACAAAGTACAGTTTGTTTTTACATTCAGTAATACCCTGCATTTTATTCAAACGCGCACGGCAGGCAATTTAATAGCATAATAAATCTATCAGTAGGACAAAATATTAAGGGTAAATAATATTGGACCTGAAAGACTTGAAAGCGCTGCCCTGCCAGAGTGCAGAAATGTAAGTGAGAGAGTCTTTGTTTTTGGAATTCAATTCAGAAAGTCAATTTCTGTAAATTGTTTGCATTGGCAATTTTTGCATCTGGGGTTTTTGTCTGTTGAAAAACAGAAAAAATATAGAAAAGGGAAATTGCTAAGAGATACATCTACTTGGTTTTAAGCCTAAAATGTGTTTCTGCAAAATCCTTGTGTATTGCTAATATTGTAAAAATATAGTGACGAATGGTTTCTACAAAACAAAGTTTTGTTTTTTCGATAAAATTTAAATCGAAACTATGTCATCAGATAACTAGACGTTGCCATTCATTTTCAATCTCTTCTTTCATTTTTGTCTGGATGCGCATCTACAAGATTATGCGTTCCTTTATTTATAGCTCAATATCATGTAATATGCCTGAAGCTGGAATTTAAAGTGTGATTGCGGTTACAGTATTTTTCCTCTATATTTTACGCAGATGTATTTCTTATTCATTTTTACATATTTCACGTAGTCATTACGTATGTGAAGTCAAAAATAGAAATTCAAATTTTCAGAAAAGTTAGAAAGTGAAAAATGTTATCACTCTATCGAACAAAACTCCATAGACCAACTATCTGAGCCCCAGACGCATTTTATATTAACGTTAGTTTTGTCCACAAGCTCTCTTCTGCCATAAGTATGTATAACTGTTATGTGAGAGACAACGAACAAAAGGGTGAACTCAGCAGTTTCCGTATAAAACGAAATTTATTACAAAAATTAAAACTAATCGCTAAGTCAAGGGATAGAATATAAACTGTAAAAGTGTACAGGCTACTTATCATCGCTGGGACGGCAAAGCTCCAAAAGTCACACAGTGAGGCAGACCGGTGTAGTCCTTTGGCTTGCCTGCAGGCTTGAGGTTGCATAAAGTCCACAGTATAAATCCACCGTTGCTGTGAAGGTCTTGAAAAGTCTTCAAATTAATACTGCTGGAGTTTCCAAAGTCTTGAAGTAACAGGCAAGAGACACGATCCCAAATGTCTGACTGCAAGCTGTCCGGTCCCCTATTTATACTCACGTGGTTATATAAGAGCATATAAGAACAATCTGGAACTTTTATTGATATGCTAATTACTGCTCTAAAATTATCTCCCTTACACTACTAATTAGAGTTCCAGAACATTCCTAACATGACTAATTGAATTCAAGGTCGTGATGTCGTGAAGGACAGTGACCTTGAGAATGTTCTAGACTAATTAAACTCAGGTCATGAGTATGGGGAAAATGACCTGCATAACAATAACAATGACAACAATTTCCATATAATATATATCTCTGAATAAAAGTATTTGTATTTTCTGTGTCAGTAACACCTTAACTTCAATTCTGTAAAGGCTTGCCTACTTGTTTATTGTGCTTACTTAGCACATATGAACAATTCCTGAATAGCAGCCTTTAACTGAGGTAAGGCAATATTTGGGTACAAGTCATACGTTACATTGATACCTGGTTTATTTGGAGAAATGTCCCTTGTTTTGTTCATACTGTGTAGCAATGATGTTGATAGCTAGAAACAGATGCACAAAATCATCTTTGAAAATAAAAGCAAAATGATACAAATGAATATCATCGATGATTTTGTTTTTCATTTATTTAGCATTAAGGAAGAAATACACAAGTATCCGTTTTGTATTATTACTCTTAAAATATGTAAAATTCATCTATTTGCATTACTATTTAGTGAATATATTTCATGTAATGATAACGGAATTGCGGTCCGAGTACCACACTCTGGTAGGGAGCATGTTGTTGAACGAGGTCTTTTAACTCTTTGCTCCTCGTTTAAATATGTGATGACATGAGCAAACTTTTAGTTCACAGGGTGTGTTGGTTCTGGAGTTTTATTGATTAAATTGGATTTCTTTGAAAATCAAATATGGCGTCCAAGGTCACATGGCCACCAACGATTTTATTTGCAAATTTTAAAGAACAGGGAACATACTTGCTATCAACGCCTCAGTTTGAGTCCAACTCGGGCTTTCTATGGCTGTTTTGGACCTGTACAGAGGAAAATTGGTTGGGCACATGACTAGTATGTATCTTGTTAACACTCCTATAAACATACGTTTATACATTTACAATCACTAAGATGAAAGGCACGTTGTCGTGAAAATCGCTGGGAAAGGATTTGTGAGCTGTACTCTTTATTTTAGAATTTGCTGTAAAATTATGTTTCAATCCGATTTGAATTAGGTTTGCACAGGAAGTGAAGTAATTTGTTAGCATAGTTTCGGGATTTAAAATGTCAGCTAAACTTTACCTTGTCAAAAATGTCCCGTACATTCGCTGTGTAGAGGCCCATTTACTTGATCTCGACCTTCCGTGGCTGTTTTCAAAACAAAATTGACATCTTAAATGTCGTTTTGAAAATGACGAATGACTTCGCGCATGTGCTATTTGACACATGCATAACGTTCAGCGGCCTCCAAGACCGCGATATGTGTGCTTGCTTTTTAATTTCTGTTGACCGGCGTAATGCCAATGCTTTATCAATTTGTTCCTCCAGCAACCAGCCTGAGTATTATTCTGATGAAAGGCGCGGGGGGGGGGGCTTATTCTTCGTTCTCAAAGTCTCCTCAGTACGCTCATTTCACCGCTAATCCTTGTCTTCATTTTGTGGATCCTCAAGCCTTCGTCTACACTAACACCGTGTAAGGCATGTGGATGCACCCAAGCGAATTTGGGTGGGCTTCACATCTTCAGACTTATTTCCAACTCATTTTTATGAGTTCATGTGGCGAGAGGTTGTTTGGCGATAAAGCTAAGGCGGGGATGTCACTTGTTCAGCATATTTCAATTTTTTATCCTTTGAGTTTACAGCCCCCTTCATCGATTCAACACTGCACATAACACCATATTGTGCCAAATGTTTTGCGACTGTCTAAAAACTAATGTCACGCCTAAGTTTACTGCTCAGGAGGCCACTGCCGCTAATGTGCGACACTGGAAATGCTCAACACTCTAGCAAAAAGGGCTTTGAAACGTGCAGTACAGCGCCCCCAGACGGACAGCGATGGTTGCTAGTGACGACAGCGAACATTATATCAATATCATTTGCATTAAAATGTTTCAAAAAAGCTATTGACAGTGAACAAATAAAAAAGAAAAATGAGCTCCTTAGGTTTCATATGAATGGTAGGGCCCCTTAACGGGGGTCAGTGTTAACTACCAGTCTTTTTTATTAATTCCTATAGGAAGGATGGTGCCCAGATTATAGATATATTTTATTTCCATTTGTTTTCTGATTTTTGTTTGTGTTGATGATATTTTGCAGATTCCAAACATTGTGAAATTGTTTATATTATGGTCCTTCATGTTGAAGTGTTCGCTTACGAGCGTGTCTTGTTTGTTTTGATGTTATATACATGTTCGTATGTTCGAAACTTTGTTCACTGTCACAGCTCAAACCGAACAGACGTGTTCCATAGACTTGTAAGTTCCTTTCTGGTGTCTTTTTGGAATTACAGTATCCACCTTTCAATACATTGCATTGTTTACTTTTCCCACTCAACTTCATTGCCGTTTTCAGCTATTTCATTTTTTGTTTGTTCCTTCTTTACAGTAGTCACATTTCTACTATACACTTTACATTCTGCCATACCGTCTCTGCATTGCCTAATATACGCTAAATATTTGCGTATTTGTTCTCATATTCATTGACCGAGTATTGTATCATTACCATTGTATCTGTATAGCCTCTGATGAAGGTCATCCGTGTACGTCCGAAACGTTTGGAAGAAAAAACGTCTATTGTATAGTAGCAGATGGGTCTTGTTAACTATTTTTTACACCGCATGTATCCATTATCTATAAGTACCCGCTGCAAATTTCACATACGGACTGTGGTTGGACTGACCCACTTGATATTCATCACTATAATTAGCATTAGTACTCGAACCCAGGTGGATCATAACCAACTATGATTCATGCCTCGGGGAGTGGGGTCCTGGGGGACAGATGAACTGTACGAGTCCAGGTAATAAGCATGAAGTGAAAAGGTAGCTTAAGCCCAGGGACCCATAAGCAAATATGACTCATAAGCAAGCATGAACCATGCCTAGGGGGATAGGGGTCCAAGTGAGCTCCACGAGCCAAGGCGCTAAGCATGAAGTGAACAAGAAAAGTATGGCGAGCCCAGGGGATCATAGACAAGTATGATTCGTGCCTAGGGGAGTGAGGTCCTGGGGACAATTGAAATGTACGAACGCAGGCAATAATGAAGAAGTGAACATGACAGGTAGATCAAGCCAAGGGGATCATTAGCAACCATTTTGACAAAACAAGTAACTCGAGCCAAGGGGATCACAAGCAAGGCTGATTCGTGCCTTGGGGAGTGAGGTCCTGAGGGACAGGTGAACTGTATTAGCCCAAGTAGTAAGCATAAAGAAAACAGGACTAGTAGGTCGAACCTAGAGGTCATAAGTAAGTATGATTTGTGCGTAGGGAAGTTGGATCCTTGGGACAGGTGAAATGTACGAGCCGAGGTGGTAAGCATGAAGTGAGAATGACAGGTAACTCAAACCAGGGAGAACATAAGCATGTATAGTTCGTGTCTGGGGAAGTTGGGTCCTAGGGGACAGCCGTGAAAGTCAACTGGAAGAGAGCCAGTGTTTCCACTGCCCGCTTGCCAAATCGCAAATGTGAGAAAAAAGTAGCATTGGCGAGAAAATGTGTGCATAAATTAGCCAAATTTGCAAATCCAAAAACTATGCCATGACGTTATAACTTTGTTTCACCACACACTCAAAATCTTTTTTGCTTGTTATTCAGTTACCTGTGATTTTGAGAATGATACCTGCGCTTGGCAGAATGAATTGAAGAAGGATGATTTTGATTGGACAAGACATCGTGGGCTCACATTTTCTCATGATACTGGACCAAGTTTTGACCATACTACAGGATCAGGTATGATGAGGATACGAGTTTGATTTCAAGTGCAACTAGTCTCATTATGCATTTAAAAATAGGAGAGTGAAGACATTTGCTCCTATTCGAATGGAGATGTTGCCCTGTTTAAAATGTATGGATTATTACACTACCTTTGGTCGCTACCGCGTCGTATTCGAGTAATATGACTGTATTTTGATGTAAAAACCCCTTCATCATGTATACTTTCGAAGTATGACTGTTATCCAACGAACGTTCTGCAATTAGCGAAGAAATCAACTGAAACCAACCTTAATTGCTCCTTGCTGTACTCATAAAAAGTTGGTTGCTAAAGAGTAATGGCAACCGTATCACTTCTTGATATCATTCTACTGTTGGGCGATTCCACTTAAAGGGAGGGTTTATGGTACACTTTTGAAGCGAACAATTTAAATATTGAGACATAAAAACAGGTTTTCACAATTTGAAGAAGGTTTATATTTAGTTAAGAATGGCGGTGGTAATAGGGTAGAGTGTGTAAAATGAGTATGTTTTCGTGTTTTGAAACATGAGCTCATCCCTCCACGAAAGTTATGAAGCCGCACCAAGAGTTCGATTCAAGCTCGATCGAGTATGAACAGCTGATCCGAGAACATAGAGCGAACAGCTCTGCGACATCTGTGAATGCCAAGTGGATATAGAAGCCGTACCCGTCAATTTATCTTCAAGAATAACACATGCCTTAGACGTAAAATATAACGAATTTACCCTCTTAGAAAGGAATTTGTGAGCGTACTTCTAGGGAAAACGTGAAGTGAGTACACTGTACGCTGTATCAAAGCGTCGTAACTTGCTAAATTTAATGTACATTTTGTTGCTGTACGAATAAAACATTTCAAAGATATTTACATCTTCTGCTCGTATATTTTCTTTACTTGCTTGACTAGACTTCGTTGAACAACCTAAACGAAAGTATCTTCAATTGTATCCGAAACCTGCACCGAACACGAGCATGACCTGTGAATCTCGTCCTCATCTTGCTGTACAGATTGAAAATATAATACGTGAACCTTTAGGTTCATATCAGTACGCTCTAAACAAGAGGAGAATGGTAATACATTCATAGCACGTACAGTAATTGTACAAATTTCCGAGTCATGTGGTATTTTGTTTTTTTAAGCTGTGTTATCTTGTAAATGAACTAAGTTTTGTAAAGGAGAATATAGAACTGTTTCTGCTTGTCCATGTGTGCATCTGTCAAAGCCATTTCTTAGACATGCCAGGATCATTTTAAAGTCGAAGAAAGAATATATATTAAAAGCATCAACAGGGGACTAGATGTCCAAGGGCAGTCAACCATTTGTTGGAATCTCCCTCACAATATTCATAGCTCTTTTTTTGGTTTGATTTGCACATGAAAATCATAAGGTTTTGATTAATGTGGGAGATGAAAACCCTTAATAAGAGAACATGATTGTTCAGCTCAAATTTGTTATTTGTGATTAAATACCAAAGAGAGCTTATTTGGTGAGTAAGCGGCGTCTGTCTGTCTGTCTGTCTGTCTGTATATGTGTGTATATGTATGTATGAATATATCTGTCTGTCTGTCTGTCTGTCTGTCCGTCCTTCTGTCTGTCTGTCTGTCTGTCTGTCTGTCTATCAGTCTGTCTGTTTGTCTGTCTGTATATCTGTCTGTCTGTATGTATGTATGTATGTATGTATGTATGTATGTATGTATGTATGTATGTATGTATGTATGTATGTATGTATGTATGTTTGTGTGCGTGTGTGTGTTTGTGTTTGTGTGTGTGTGTATGTATTTAGGTAAGTATTTACGTAGGTAGGTAGGTATCAAAAAATAAAACAAAAAACAAAAAACTGCAGCACCTACCATCTTGGCAAAATGTATATATATATATATATATATATATATATATATATATATATATATATATATATATATATATATATATATATATATATATATATATATATATATATATATAAGCTTTTTGAAGTTTCCCTACCTGTCTATGATAATGCAATGCTTGTTTAACAAGCTGCTGTTTGGGACATATCATTATTATGTAAGTTTGCCAGCATCATTAACAGTGGAAGCTCTAAATAATTGTCATTATTACATGTTACCGTAGTCTTTGATCGTGCAATTTTAGACCGTGGAAAGATCAAATATTGTGTACATTAATTTTTATGCAATACTATATAATATTAAAAGGGACACCATTAGTTTGGTATCGCATATTTCATCACTAATTTTATGTACTAGATTGCAAGGTATTGTGTAAGTGAGTGTGATCAACGGTTGCAACAGTTACAAGACATTCCATACTTCAATGGACGGTGCATCAACTTTTGTTTAAATGGACTTGACTATTAATATAACTAGCTTATCTCTTTAGAAGCTATTACGTATCTTGTATACACTCACGCTGCCTTTCAACATGTAACCAAATGTGAGCACAGTGTCACTGACGCTATTTTTTCATATAAAGGTGCATGAATTTATTTGAATAACTGTTATGACTTCCATTCGGAAATACAAAACACAGTTGAAACATCAGATTATGTGGGTCGTTTTGGATTCTAGTACACATTCTTAAGTAAACCTACTGATGCACTCATACGTTTTCATCTACTAACCAGTTTAGTAATCGAAACATTATGATGTAAGATGGGAAAGTTGCCAATTAGTATATTCACTTTCAGTTTTGCCATTTTAGACGTACTCAAGACTTTGCCAAATACAAGTACACCTTCTCAAAACTCCTTATGTCTTCCGATAGCCGGTCATGCAGATCATAAGTAGGCTTGACACATTAAATTGCAAATGATTTGTTTGCAGGATATTACGTCTACATTGAAACATCTCCACCAAGAGCTATTGGGGAAAAAGCTGACTTTGTGAGTGAATTACTTGATGCAACACCAGCCTGTGGTATGTTTCTTCAGTTCTGGTATCACATGTACGGTTCAACTGTGGGAACTTTGCAAGTCATCGTAAGACCAGTAAATGGTTCAGATGAGACTATTTGGACTATGTCAGGTGATAAAGGTGACCAGTGGCTTGAAGGACAAGCCAGAATTGACTCCACCTCTCAATACCAGGT
>LD366814.1:0-16492 GCA_001465055.1 Ptychodera flava | reverse complement strand
ATATATATATATATATATATATATATATATATTGAAAATTCCCCTCTATACACATTTTCCATCTGGTCTATCTCTGAAATAAGGGCAATTGTGTACATTAATTATTGTTTTTATATTTACATTTGGCGCGTCGTATACTGGTTGAAATTGTTCCCGTACATTTTTTTTTTTATTTTCTATGCAAAGAAAGAATTCAAAAACGTGATAACTTTGTAATGAAGGTTTTCTGTTAAAGATGAACAATATTTACTCCCAACCAGACCTCAAAATACTTTTTAAGTTAGCACACCTTTTTACGTCCTTGAATATAAATCATTAAGTCTGCAATATTCCAAATTATCTATACTTATAATAGTTTAATTTTGATTTTATGAATGTTTACAACCATATAAGGTTTAAAATGCTATTCAGACATGTGACAATTTTCATGCCTGGACATAATAACACGATTGGAACTAATTTGAGGTAATTTGATCGTCATAATTTTCAAATTTCTGAAAAATGTTTGGTGCCCTATAGTTTAATGTTGCAATATTAGAAATTACTTTTAAAAACAAGTATGTAACGTAAAAAGAAAAGTAGACGAGGTGACATATTAAGATGAAATTGACATTACTTCACCATCCAATTATTCCAAATTAGTTCTAATCGTGTCAAGTAAACATAACATGAACAGCCATGACACAAGAAGAGTTAAATTGACTCTTCTTAAAAATTAATGTATTGAAGTCTAGGGCAGTACATGTTGTCATATATAAACGTGTCACTAACGCCGACGTGTCATTCTGTTTGAAGGCGAGCTCACGCCGGCTTACAAGTGCTAAAACGGGCTCCCAACTATAGCATTTTGCTCCATGTAGCACGCCCTATAGCTGCTCGTGCTATGTCGCCCAGATCTCGTGTAGACCCGTCTGTGGCGGTGCTATTGCTCAACTATACTGACTTGTTCACTCGGTACACTGGAGATATTGAGGTGTACTACTTATGATAATTATGGCGATGAAATTTACTCATGTAAGTCGTACTTGTATTTCGATTCTCGTTTCTGAATTCCACATAAAACCCAACATAACTCTATATGACGTATTCGCCAATTAAATTTGCTGACATATGTCATATGTTTATGCTCAGAGAATTGATTTTATACAGAAAACCTCTTCAATAATAATTATCTTTTACGCATTTGTTGTATTCCATTATATGAGGAACAAGCCAAACTGTTCAAATTAGAGGTGAGACATGTCACGCCAAAGGTCCGTCGTATCACTTGCAAATGTACATACCTGAATATCGGATCTGAAAGATAGTATGCGTAACTCAAAGTTTGTTCAAGCTTTCCTCAATGAAATGTTCAACCATTCTCTTACCAAACCAAGGACATAAATCAGCAGTCACCGTGAAAAGTTTTGTACCAGAGAAACAATGCTGCACAAGATATATCAACGTTTGAAATTCGAATTGCCGCCCTCTTTCTTTGAATTGTTTTGCGAAATAACATTTTAGATTGACGAAACACTAAGAATACATTGAAAAGTTTTTTTACGATTTTTATAATGAGCCTGCACAAGTGATAGACAAGAAAATGATTGAACAAAATCTTATCGTTGAAAAAGTGAATTTCTATTAATTTACACTAAACACGATTGGAACTAATTTTGGATAATTGGATCTTCATATATTTCAAATTTCTCAAAAATGTTAGGTGCCATATCTCTGAATGTTGCAATATTACAAATTACTCATAAAAACAAGTTTGTAACGTAAAAAGAACAGCAGATTAGCTTACATTTACTGATTACAAACGACATTCTTCACCATCTAATAATCCCAAATTAGTTCCAATCGTGCTACTACCATATGGCAGTGACTAGTTATTAAACAATTTCTATATATATGTCTTCTTACCCGTGTGAGCAAATGAAAACAGGAATAGGCCAACATGCTCGACAATAAAAAAACATAATTACCAGCTTTTTATAGCGATGACGAGCGTTCCAACAAGCTACTAGGGTGTCCCTACTACCTGGTAGATTCATGGCAAAATACAGCAATGTGGCAAAAATGGAGAAAATCCCCAATTCCACTTATTTTGAATAGCATCCGATAACTCTAGCAACACTTCGTGATGTCTTTCTTTCCCCCAAAATACACATTTGCTAAATATCGACATATCCTGCAACGCAACGTTACTCAAATGTAAGGAACATTGAGATTTTTATCTGCCATCACCATACCATTTATCGTGAAAGACAAATACATAATTATGTCATATGTTTATGCTCAGAGAATTCATCTTGTACAGAAAACCTCTTCAATAATGTTTATCTTGTACGCGTTTGTTGTATTCCATTTATCACTCATGAAGAACAAGCCAAGCTGTTCAAAGTTCGAAGTGAGACATGTCACACCAAAGGTCCGTCATATCACTTGCAAATGTACATATGAATATCGGATCTGAAAGATAATATGCGTTACTTAAAGTTTGCTCAAGCTTTCCTAAATGAAATGTTCAAACATTCTCTTAGCAAACCAAGGATATAAATCAGGAGTCACGTGAAAAGTTTTGTACCGGAGAAACAATACTGCATAAGATATATTGACGTCTGCAATTCGAATTGTCGCCCTCTTTCTTTTAACTGTTTTGGGAAATAACATTTGATGAAACACTAAGAATACATTGAAAAGTTTTTTTACGATTTTTATAATGAGCCTGCACAAGTGATAGACAAGAACATGATTGAACAAAATCTTATCGTTGAAAAATTGAATGTCTGTATTAATTAACACTAAACACGATTGGAACTAATTTTGGATAAATGGATCTTCATATTTTTCAAATTTCTCAAAAATGTTAGGTGCCATATCTCTGAATGTTGCAGTATTACAAATTACTGATAAAAACAAGTGTGTAACTTAAAAAGAAAAGCAGATTAGCTTACATTTACAGATTAAAAACGACATATTTCACCATTCAATTATCCCAAATTAGTTCCAATCGTGCTACTACCATATGGCAGTGACTAGTTATTAAATAATTTCTATATATATGTTTTCTTACCCCTGTGAGCAAATGAAAACAGGAATAGGCCCACAAGCTCGACAATAAAAAAACATAATTACCAGCTTTTTATAGCGATGACGAGCGTTCCAACAAGCTACCAGGGTGTCCGTACTACCTGGTAGATTCATGGCAAAATACAGCAATGGGGCAAAAATGGAGAAAATCCCACCTTTCGCTTATTTTGAATTGCATCCGATAACTTTAGCAACACTTCGTGGTGTCTTTCTTTCCCCAAAAATACACATTTGCCAAATATAGACATATCCTGCAAGGCAACGTTACTCAAATGTCAGTAACATTGAGATTTTTATGTGCCATCACCACACCTTTCATCGTGGAAGACAAATACATAATTATGTCATATGTTTATGCTCAGAGAATTGATCTTCTGCGGAAAACCTCTTCAATGATCATTATCTTTTACACCTTTGTTGTATTCCATTTATCACTTAAAAGGAACAAGCCAAATTTAAAGTGTTCGAAATTCGACGTGAGACATGTCACACCAAAGGTCCGTCGTATCACTTGCAAATGTACATACAGTGGAATTTGATTGAGTGTCCGGTTTGCCTTGTAGAGCTCGACAAGTCTACTTATTGCTTATCATTAGAAAAGTAAACATTTGCAACAAATTGAGTCTTTGGTGTTAGATTACAGCGCGCGGCGAACGTTTCCCATACACTGTCTACTCTACAATCACGACAGTCCTTTCCACTCACAACAAGCTTGGCACTGCACTACACATCATCAAAGTTTTCTTTCGGGTATTTACTTTGATTTGGGAAATGCAACTCCGACGAAACTCACTGGCATATTTTTCGAGTGTCGGATCTATATCTCGAAGAAAGTCCTCAACATCAAACTGACTGACTCTGGACGTTCAGTTAAACATTGCAAGGTGAAGAAAATTTTTGAAGGCAGAGAGACAAAAGAGAAAGAGAAAGCAGGAAAAAGTTCCATGCAGGAGTGTTAAGAATTTTCTGGTTGATAATATTCATTGAGGTATTGTGTCAAACTTGTTGATAGAGTAGACTCCACTTGACATGCTATAGACTATATGATGAAGGGATTATTGTCGTGATTGCTGACATCGAGAGGAGAAGAAAAGTTTATTTTGAAAAGAATTTACGTGTTTCTTCATGAAGTTCTCAAATTAAAATAAACACCTAAAAGAAAACTTTGGTGATGTGATAGGTAGTGCAGTGTTCTTGTTGTGAGTGGCATGCTGAAACGACTGTCGTGATTGCAGAGTAGATAGTGTAGGGGAAACGTTCGCCGCGCGCTGTAATCTAACACCAAAGACTAAATTTGTCGCAAATGTTTACTTTTTTAATGATAAGCAACATGTAAACTTGTCGAGCTCTGCGAGGCAAACCGGACACTCAATCAAATTCCACTGTATCTGAATATCGGATCTGAAAGATAGTATGCGTAACTCAAAGTTTGTTCAAGCTTTCCTCAATGAAATGTTCAACCATTCTCCTACCAAACTAAGGATGTAAATCAGGAGTCACCATGTAAAGTTTTGCACCAGAGAAACAATATTGCACAAGATATATCAACGTTTGAAATTCGAATTGCCGCCCTCCTTCTTTGAATTGTTTTGCGAAATAACATTTTAGATTGACGAAACACTAAGAATACATTGAAAAGTTTTTTTACGATTTTTATAATGAGCCTGCACAAGTGGTAGACAAGAAAGTGATTGAGCAAAATTGCATCGTTGAAAAATGAATGTCTGTATTAATTTACAACTACCGTATGGCAGTGACTAGTTATTAAACTGTTTCTATATATGTTTTCTTACCCGTGTGAGCAAATGGAAACAGGAATAGGCCCACAAGCTCGACAATAAAAAACATACTTACCAGCGTTCCAACAAGCTACCAGGGTGTCCCTACTATATCTGGTAGATTCATGGCAAAATGCAGCAATGGCGCAAAAATGGAGAAAATCCCACCTTTCGCTTATATTGAATTGCATCCGATAAACTGTTAGCAATAATTTGTGTTTTCTCTCTTCCCCAAAATGCACATTTGCTAAATATAGACATATCCTGCAAGGCAACGTCACTCAAATGTCAGGAACATTGAGATTGTGTGCGCCACTACCATATATCGTGGAAGACAAACACATATACATGATTATGTTATATGCTTATGCTCAGAGAATTGATTTTGTACAAAAAACCTCTTCAATAATTTTTATCTTTTACGCGTTTGTTGTATTCCATTAATCAATTATGAGGAACAAGCCAAGCTGTTCAAAATTCGACGTGAGACACATCACACCAAAGGTCCGTCGTATCACTTGCAAATATACATATCTGAATATCGGATCTGAAAGATAGTATGCGTAACTCAAAGTTTGTTCAAGCTTTCCTCAATGAAATGTTCAACCATTCTCTTACCAAATCAAGGATATAAATCAGCAGTCACCGTGAAAAGTTTTGCACCAGAGAAACAATACTGCACAAAATATATCGACGTTTGAAATTCGAATTGCTGCCCTCTTTCTCTTAACTGTTTACGAAATAAGATTTTAGATTGACGAAACATTAAGAATACAGTGAAAAGTTTTCTTACGATATTTTATAATGAGCCTCCACGTGGTAGACAAGAAAATGATTGAACAAAATTGCATCTTTGAAAAAGCGAATGCCTCTATTAATTTACAGCTACCGTACGGCAGTGACTAGTTATTAAACAGTTTCTATATATATTTTCTTACCCGTGTGAGCAAATGGAAACAGGAATAGGCCCACATGCTTGACAATAAAAAACCATAATTACCAACTTTTTATAGCGATGACGAGCGTTCCAACAAGCTAGTAGGGTGTCCCTACTACCGGGTATATTCATGGCAAAAATGCAGCAATGTGGCAAAAAATGGAGAAAATCCCTACTTTCGCTTATTTTGAATTGCAACCGATAAACATTAGCAACACTTGGTGTTTTCTTTCTTCCCCAAAGTGCACATTTGCTAAAAAGACATATCCTGCAAGACAACGGTTGTCCAATATCAGGAACATTAAGATTTTGTGTGCCACCACCTTACCATTCATCGTGAAAGAGAAATACAGAAAAAAAGTGTATAGTGACACTCAACGTTTTCGAACAACCCTAGCTTTTTCTCAAACATTAGTGGACAAGTAACATTTGAAGAGAAAAAGATCGGGAAAGTGAATTTTTACAATTTCCATTTATTCTTGACATATGCGCGATCGCCATTCATGACATCAGAAAACAACTTGGTGTGCCATGTGTTTCTTCAAGAACCGAAACTTTCAGGAAGGAATCAATACGCCTCCGTGCATTTTCCAATAGTTAATTATTAATTAATTTACATAAGAATTTACTATAGTTTTGAACATTCTTCAGGAAATGTAAGGGACTGTGGTGCTCAGAAGTAAACGGGATCAATAACCCTCCACTTCAACAAAGTCGATTTTCGACCGATTTGCAAAGCTATTAAGATATACCTTACATTATTTTAACTGATATCAAGTCCTGTTTTGCTCATACTTTAATTACAAATACAACTGCTTCTAATAATAACAAAAACCAATCTCCCTTAACATTAAGCCCAGAGTAAAAAGACAAAAAACATCATGACTTATATTAGAAAACATATTGCACTTTTTGTGGTATGCCATTTACGACATCTTTTCTTCGTCGAGCGTACATAAGTATCTGCACAATGAATGATCGAAATTCATATTACTTAGAGAAAAAGCATTTTCAATATTTGAGCTTTAATGCATCATTTGTTATCGCTGTTGAACAGATGTAACTCTTCACGAACCTGTATTTTACTATCTGTGCTTTTTACCCCTAACACGATTGGAACAAATTTGGGATAATTTGATTTTCATATTTTGCAAATTTCTCAAAAGTGTTAGGTGCCATATAGCTGAATGTTGCAGTATGATCGCAAATTACTCATAAAAAGAAGTGTGCAATATAGAAAGAAAAGCAGATGAGGTAACATTTGTAGATTAAATCGACATTACTTCACCATCCGATTATCCCAAATTAGTTCCAATCGTATTCCCAGTACAAATATGCGATCGTAAATCACATAACCCCGTCGAGTGTGATGATATCAACATTATCTAATTTTAGAAAAACACATCTTATTTAAGAAAGTTTTACTTCGTGGCAACATTTCATTGTGCCGTTGTCTTACAGAACACAGCGTCGAAAGGTAAGTTTGAGAATTAGTCTTGTAATCCTGTATAGTTTGGTCGAGTTTTTCTCAAACTCTTGTAGTATCATGACAGAAGGAGCATAAAGATGACGACCTTACACATTATTTGATATTTTAAAAATCAAGCTAAACAGCTTAACAGGTAAATTTGCTGGCTGAAGAAATTTGAGGTTAAGAGGAATTTCTGCAAAAGCACAGATCAAAAAAAGTGAAGAACTATATACAAGGACTTGAATGCAAACTTCAATAATGCGTCCCTAGTAAACTCTAGCAAAAAGGGTGCGCTATTGAATTTTCATTGAAATGGTTTTTCTGTTTGTCTTTCTTCATTTTGACATATATTTTGATACTTATTTTCCGTGCAGCGTAGCAATTTCGCAAACCGAGAGATTGTATTTCTCGTGAAGTTACAAACATGCTTGTGTTGGACCTATGTACAACATGTCGTCATCTTTTTATAATTATCTTCCGATAACACATGTTGAGCTTTTTTGCCCTCTTCACTCCTTGTATCATGTACGCTGAAGTTAACTCGTTCTATATGTTCTGCATGCATCATCGTACATCTTCAAGTTATGGGTTTACATTGTGAAAACTTACAGATATACACTACTTCCCGTTTGCATATATACGGTCAGTAAAACACTAGCAACCCTTTTAAGTCTGGTTTAACATACAATTTAATTCAATGTAGTCGCATTGAGCCTTAAAATAAGGAAGGATATAGGGTTTTCTTCTTGAATGAGTCTGAAAAAAATCATTTTACTTTGCGTTCCATGCTTGCCAATTATTCTAATAATAAAATAACTTTTCCTTGTAAGATATTTGACTTCTTCGTATCAGTTTATTCTCTTTCATTTTGGGGAGGAATTTCGTCAACTCTGGTGAGAGTTATAGATACATATATGTTTAGGAAACTCGTAAGAAGAGTTTCCTAGAAATTGTTTTCAAAGAGGTTCAGAAATGTTCGATTACTAATTACGATATGCAAAAAATGTGAAATAATTGCCATGGTATAAGTTATGGAGAATGTTGTGTGCTACCTTTGAAAGAAATCGATTGAGGTAGTTGGACTTATTGTCCAATTACTTGCCATTTGTAATATCATGAGAGTCCGATGGCAACATAATGAAACAAATCGACGTAAATATACATAAGTACACAAATGGTGTACGTATAGCAAACGTCGATGGCGACACTCTCGCACCTGGGAAATGTGCTTTTGGCACATTTCCCAGGTGCCAAGTATGATGATGACTACAATGATCATTACTACTTTTGGAAGTTAGATTGCATGTTACTGTCACTGTAATTCTGATAATCTAATAAAAGCGTGATGTGAGGGAATAACGAATATTTTGCCTATTTTAAATGTCACTTTGTCTGTGCACATGACTACATATCATGGGTCTACCTGCAGAGTCAACGTTCGAAAAAACAGCTGCAATGAAAGGTTTCGTGATATCAACCGTGGTTTTATTAGTCACGTGGCTGACAATCGTCCAAGGTAGGGGATTTATACCTCTACTAGGAATGGTTTTGTTGACATATGAGAAAATGATATTAAAACATTTATATACTCCGATGTCGATTTATGATATTACGATTGTTGAATCTGATTTTATTTTCTGGCTGTCATGATGAATGAATCTTTGAGCAGATAATGTTAACTCCATATTGTCGGTACTTACCAAAAATTACAATACCACTTTTTCCATATCAACTCCATCTGTAAGTTGATGATTTCTTGTAGACCAATCTTTGGATATGTGTTGTGTTGAATTCTACAAACTGATACGCCGAATATTTAAAGTCGACATCTTCTCTTTTTTTTAAAGTATGATCAAGCATGAATTATATAATTAATATCTTTTCAATGATGGTCCTTGTGACGAAATTGTGCGACCTGTCAAGAGCTTGCCCTGTGATAGGTGTGGCCGAAATATTTAGAAAGTTTAGTGCGAAACTAATGTCAGAATATATGAAATTTAATGATACCATGCAAAGTCGGTACTGGTCCAACATGCGGAGTGTTATCAGCTGCCACCACACTATACCTTGTAAGGTGATGATGGTGGCGTAGAAGAGGCAACTCTTATAGCGATAGTGACAGTGGCAGCGTAAGGTAACACGCTGAGGACTGATAGGACACGGACAAAAAATCCATCCATTTTCCTGGTTCCATCAAGGTTATTCATGGCTTCATTAGACAAAGTTCAGATAAAAGCTGTTAATGATTTCGTAGATTTTGGAAATAGTGTCTTGGTGTACTTGGATTTTTGTCGCCAAATATTGTTAAATACCATAAGGCATAATGATAAATGGGGTTAATGTAAAATTATGCTTTCTTCATGAAAGCACTGGCATGTGCCGATGGATGGGAGATCTTTGGATCGTCCTGCTTCTTCTTTGGCACAAACTCCTTATCCTGGATGGAAGCTTAAGATTTTTGCCAGACGGAAGACGGTCTTTTGGCGAAAGATACCAAGGATGTGCACAGCTTTTTGTCGGCAGAACAGACAGACAGACATAATTAATAAATAGATAAACAATTAATAACCAGATTAATAAACTGCGTAAAACAAGACAAGTTCATGTCATTTGCTTTTGCAGTGATATAGACAACGGGATACAAAATAATTCGAAATTCATAGCGAGGCTAATTACTGGGGACCTATTAGTGCAAGATGCGAGGTATAATGATATTCAAATATGCAGATTACATTAATGAGCATTGTTTCGGTATTAAAATTCTATGCTAATGACCCTTAATCAATGTGGAATATTCATGTACCTCGGATCTTGCATTGTATACTGGGGACTGAACGTTTTTACGAACATAAATTGATATGATGTGCAAAGATATTGTCTCGTTTTATGACAAATGCACTAGTGAAACGATAATATGTGCTTTTATATAACTGTGTGGTTGCTTCTAAAACTGATCTATGACGATAATTACGGATTTTTTCTGCCTAAGGGTGTGAAGAGGGATGGAAGTTTCATGGTTCCAAGTGTTACTATTTTGGTACAAACGTCTTGTCATGGACAGAAGCGGAAGACTACTGTCAAGGGGAAGGTGGTCACCTCGCCAAGGATACTGAGGATGTGCACAGCTTTTTGTCGTCGGAAGTGGCAAGCCTTGACACCAGTGGTTGCAGTCCAATATGCATGTGTAACCCTTATATAGGTTTACTATACGAGGTACCGATTCAAACTTAATATAACCTTCATCCTTTTTATCACAGAAGTAAATGTCTACAGAAACACTCACAATGTGGAGTCGACAAAAGCAAAAACGTGTGATGGAATGTACGTACTGAAATTCCTGAACATTTTGCAGTGTCATGATACACTCACTCACACACACACACACACACACACACACACACACACACACACACACACACACACATATATATATATATGTATATATATATATATATATATATATATATATATATATATATATATATATATATATATGTATAATCTTGAGAATTTTAAATAGACACTTCATTATAAATGAGGCATCTAGGCGACACGTACAAAGCAAAGTAATTTTGGTGTGTCCCATCAAACATACATAACATAAATTTAACCCCTACGTCTCTAATACTAGAAGATCATATCTAGCTAATTTGTTTTTAATTTTAGCCTGGTGTAGGTTACAAATGGTCTGATGGATCAGCAGTGGATGAAAGCTTTATGCCATGGGCGCCCGGTGAGCCTAACAACGGCGAAGTTGAGAAGTCTGGTGAAATAGAATTGAGAAGCAGCGACTGGTCGAATTTCCAGTGGAACGACCGACCTCTCGATTACGTTCTTCAAGATTCATGGTACATCTGTGAAAAAGAAGGTAATAGTTAATTCATTCACTCACACATGAACCTTGCAGGGCTCTTACATCACTGGCATTATAATATTGTACGCCTTGTCTATATATTTAACATTGTTAATATACCAGCCGAAACCTTGCTTTTCATTCAGTATGCTGATGCCTTATTAGATATGCACGAGGTTTGCATCGCACATTATCAGAAGGGAAAAATAGCACTGTAGTAATGCATGCACATAAAGTTAAATACCATAAGGCATAATGATAAATGGGGTTAATGTAAAATTATGCTTTCTTCATGAAAACACTGGCATGTGCCGATGGATGGGAGATATTTGGATCGTCCTGCTTCTTCTTTGGCACAAACTCCTTATCCTGAATGGAAGCTTAAGATTTTTGCCAGACGGAAGACGGTCTTTTGGCGAAAGATACCAAGGATGTGCACAGCTTTTTGTCGGCAGAACAGACAGACAGACATAATTAATAAATAGATGAACAATTAATAACCAGATTAATAAACTGTGCAAAACTTTCAGCAGCCCAAAGACAAGTATTAGTTATGTTCATGTCATTTGCTTTTGCAGTGATATAGACAACGGGATACAAAAGACTTCGAAATTCATAGCGAGGCTAATTACTGGGGACTGAACGTTTTTACGAACATGAATTGATATGATTTACATAGATATTGTCTCGTTTTATGACAAATGTACTAGTGAAACGATTATATGTGCTTTTATATAACTTTGTGGTTGCTTCTAAAACTGATCTATGACGATAATACGGATTTTTTCTGCCGAAGGGTGTGAAGAGGGATGGAAGCTTCATGGTTCCAAGTGTTACTATTTTGGTACAAACGTCTTGTCATGGACAGAAGCGGAAGACTACTGTCAAGGGAAAGGTGGTCACCTCGCCAAGGATACTGAGGATGTGCACAGCTTTTTGTCGTCGGAAGTGGCAAGCCTTGACACCAGTGGTTGCAGTCCAATATACATGTGTAACCCTTATATAGGTTTACTATACGAGGTACCGATTCAAACTTAATATAATCTTCATCCTCTTTATCACAGAAGTAAATGTCTACAGAAACACTCACAATGTGGAATCGACAAAAGCAAAAACGTGTGATGGAATGTACATACTGAAATTCCTGAACATTTTGCAGTGTCATGATATAGCTTTAAAAATTATACACACACACACACACACACACACACACACACCCATATATATATATATATATATATATATATATATATATATATATATATATATATATATATAATCTTGAAAGGGAATTTGAAATAGACACTTCATTATAAATGAGGCATCTAGGCGACACGTACAAAGCAAAGTAATTTTGGTGTGTCCCATCAAACATACATAACATAAATTTAACCCCTACGTTTCTAATACTAGAAGATCATATCTAGCGAATTTGTTTTTTATTTTAGCCTGGTGTAGGTTACAAATGGTCTGATGGATCAGCAGTGGATGAAAGCTTTATGCCATGGGCGCCCGGTGAGCCTAACAACGGCGAAGTTGAGAAGTCTGGTTGAAATAGACACTTCATTATAAATGAGGCATCTAGGCGACACGTACAAAGCAAAGTAATTTTGGTGTGTCCCATCAAACATACATAACATAAATTTAACCCCTACGTTTCTAATACTAGAAGATCATATCTAGCGAATTTGTTTTTTATTTTAGCCTGGTGTAGGTTACAAATGGTCTGATGGATCAGCAGTGGATGAAAGCTTTATGCCATGGGCGCCCGGTGAGCCTAACAACGGCGAAGTTGAGAAGTCTGGTGAAATAGAATTGAGAAGCAGCGACTGGTCGAATTTCCAGTGGAACGACCGACCTCTCGATTACGTTCTTCAAGATTCATGGTACATCTGTGAAAAAGAAGGTAATAGTTAATTCATTCACTCACACATGAACCTTGCAGGGCCCTTACATCACTGGCATTAATAATATTGTACGCCTTGTCTATATATTTAGCATTGTTAATATATCAGCCGAAACCTTGCTTTTCATTCAGTATGCTGATGCCTTATTAGATATGCACGAGGTTTGCATCGCACATTATCAGAAGGAAAAAATAGCACTGTAGTAATGCATGCACATAAAGTTAAATAAAATATGGTTACCTTGTATTGAATTTTGATTCTTCAAGTTAATGTTTTTTTTGTCCTAATTATTCTACTTATTATTTTTGTCCAGTGTAGCAATTCACTAAATGGAAGACTAGAATATCAATGTCCAAAGACGACGGCACGCAACGAATGGCTGAGCAAGTCTACAGTCACTGAAACTCGAAAGATTTGAGCTTCCTAAATTTTAACTTCTTATTTATGTCTAATTCAGCGACGTTAACAATTATGTGTGCAACATATATTTCTGGTTACCTGAGCTGCTCTCATTCACTCCTATTATAAAGATATAGTTTGTTGAAAACGAACTAAATGCAACCTTGGTGCCTGTGAAAGTCTAATATTATTTTCTATGTATGTATGTATATATGTATGTATGTATGTATGTATGTATGTATGTATGTATGTATGAATCTATCTATCTATCTATGTATCTATCTATCTTTCTATGCCGGGCTCGAATTTAACCTTTTCCCTTGGTAGTCCACTTGGGCTACCATATTCTGAAGTTGGTAGTCCAGTGGCAATGGCTGGTAGCCCACGCATTTTTTAGTTCAGAGATGTCTTGTATGGTTACCCTGACAAGAAAAGACTATTTTTCGAGATTCTGCCCATAAAGTGAATTTTCTAGTCATTTGATGTGAATATTGCACACATTTAGTATCCAAGGAAACAGTTATAATGGACGATAGTGATACTCAAAAGTTTGGTGACCTATTGAAAACCCGTTTTACTCTCAGAGTTGTATGCAAATTTTGATAGTCGTCATGACAACGACACAACCTTCTTAGCACTTAGACATACTGTAGCAGGGCTAAAAATAGACCATCGGCCTTCTGTCGGGAGGAGGTATAATATAAAGAGGATGAGGATGACGCTACAGCGTCAGCTTCACCGGCGTCAGATCCAGTAATCTCCGACTGCCTCAGATAGAATGATAAGTGTAAAATGACTGTAAAAATGTGCTCCAAGTTTCATATCACTTTAAATGTTAATAAAAACACAGTGGAGTTTGTATTTAATAGTATGTAGTAACCTCTCCTCTTAATATCATTTTCTCACGATGTAGTTACAACACAACATTCTTAGCCCTTAAAGTTCAAGTGCTGTATCTTTAATACGTCGACCTTTCAGGCCTCAAGTCATAGTTATGCAAGTTAATTGTTTTATATGTCCTCTAAATAATAAGGGCTTTCATATCGCCTCTCATGGTGGCGACTTTCACACATTTCGGACCATGTGTGCCTTTTTCGCAACAATTTTAGGGAAATCTTAACACAAGAGTTGACAGGACACCAACAAACACATCCACGGATCATGGACTGAAAATTACGAACACTACCAAAAACTAGTCTTTATGAGATATTCTAATGATAAAATATTACCTGCGAAGCAGTTTTACGATTCAAAAGAAAGATGTGAAAGAACGGAGTTGTTGTTTTCTTAAGTTGTGGGCGAACTGTATCATTTATCCGTCATCGGGTAAGGTCACTTGAAGAAGCCTGTAGCAAACAATGTCTGAGTGCTCAAATCAAGGGGAACTGTGGGTAGCCTCACTTACTGTGGGATGGATGGCTTTCTAATTATCTGAAACAGTTATGGGCCATTCGCAACAAATCTTTGGCAAGAGTTCATGAACTTTCACAAGCTGCAATTTGACAAAAAGACGAACATGACTTTGATGACCTATTTAGATGGTATCTACAATTCACTTTAAGACCTTGTGGTGCCAAAGCTATACATAAGCCATTGCTTTTGTTACTCTTTTTTGGATCACTTATTATTATTTTTGCTGTAAACATCCACTTTCAAATATATCGTCCGCTTGTTTTTCAATACCATTCGCTATTTATCATATTCAATAATTTTTATTTGTCACATTTCTTCCTTATCTATTTAACATTTCAATATACCAATAGCAGCAAACATCAAGTTTCAGCATCTTTGGCACGAAAATGGCCCTTCACGTTGTGAAAAATGCCTTTCAGGTTCGCTGCAAATTAACTCATTGGTCATTCTTGATCACAGAGACTTACATAGTATGTATATGTCGCAAATAAGTTGTGTTCAGTGCCATTGGCACTATTTTTCTCTCCTTTTCCTTGTTTTTTTCCACTGTCTTTGTCCCTTCTTATCTACCTTTTCCCCGCTTACATAATTTCCTTATTGCCACATCATTACCGTATTATTTCTCTCTACTTTTTTCTCTTTCCCCTGTTTGCCTTCCAATATCCCTACCTCTACCCCTTTGTTTCCTTTTCCTTTTCTCCACTAGTCCAAGTCTTGTTAGGGCCTTGACCCGGTCTCCCCCAACCGTCGCGTACATCATCAGCACTTTCCGCCGGAAGCGCATTTTATGTTGCCCCTGGATTTCGGGCACTCCATACCCCGGATTCATCCTTTCTCTTCTCTAGACTTTCTGATCTGTTTCGTGCAATACGTGCCTTCTCACCGTTTTTTGGTTCTCTGGACAAGCCCCTTCTGTTTATATTACCACCCGGTGTGCTCCCTCTACCACCGTTTCCTCCTAATCACAGTACATCAGCTACATTCACATTTGCCCTTTATTTTACAGCTGATTTTAGTCGGCGTCCCCCCAGGTTCTCCATTCCAGTTAGTAAGGCTCCTGCTGACGCCACAGACGCCTTACTTACAGACGCCATGCTATAAATTCAATAGGGCATTATTGTGAAAAATGGCATTCAGGCATAAACATTCTCAAATCAAAAATCATGGTTTTCAACAAATCGGGGAAAATTTTCAACAAATTTAAATTTACTATACATGGTAATGAGTTGGAAAATGTGTCAACATACACTTACCTTGGCATAAAGTTAAATATTACAGGAAAACTAAACAGAGCACAAATTGATCTGAAAAACAGAGCTATGAAGGCATGTTTTAAATTGAGACAGTTACTCTTTGCAGAGTCAAATATTCCAATGAAGGTCCATTTACAAATGTTTAATGCCATGATAAAACCTATTCTGCTATACTGTACAGAAGTATGGACTGCAGACATATGCACAAATGCAAAAACCATACTCACAAACTTAACAAATACAATTGAAAAGTTGCACATTAAATTTTGCTAGCACATACTTAAAGTGAATAACAAAGCATCCAACATAGCATGTTTAATGGAACTGGGTAGATATCCTCTAATTGTTTCATGCATAACACAAATGGTCAAATATTGGTTAAAAATAAGTAAGAAATCTGATACAA
>LD366788.1:23745-40507 GCA_001465055.1 Ptychodera flava | reverse complement strand
CTTATTTTGTGCACGCCCACGACTGCCACGATGGGCCTGCATTCGAACACCTCTTTTTCAGAATTTCCACAGCTTCAATGAACTGTTATTAGATTTCTATATAATAGTTATAGCCCCTAAACTTGTAATAATAATAATACTAATAATAATAATAATAATAATAATAGTGGGTTCTTATATAGCGCACATATCCACAAGTACATGTGATCAAGGCGCTTTTTTATTATTATAACCCCTAGTCACTGGACCTAATATGATACCACTCAACTCCCTGGGAAGCTAAGAACAACTCACATGTGCAGCCAATAAGCGCAGCAGAGCTAAACGCACACATTACAACCACTGTCCTACCAGGTACCCATCACTCCTGGGTGGGGAGAAGCAATGAGAAATAAAGTGCCTTGCTCACGGACACAACACCATGGCCATGCAGGGGCTCGAACTCGCCATCCTGTGATCGTGCGTCCACTGCTATAGCCACTGGCCCATGATGCCTCCAATTCATGCCTCTACCTGGGCACACAGTTAACCTTGCCCGTAGGATTATACTCTTATTGCCGCAGGCCCATGCCATAGTACCTATAACCCCATGGGATCATGTTTTCCAGTTGGTGTAACTTCCTATCTCCACCTTGATATGCACAGAGACTTTCCCCAGGTTTGTATTCACTCTTCTCGGGATCATGTGTTAATGATACCATAGGCTTCTGTTTAGCAATCCGCATTGGATGTTATTTCCACAAGTGATCATACAGTCAATATCGTCCCCAGACTCACTCTTCCAGCTTGTATCATAATGCGTATGATCCTCTGGGCAGGAGTTGACCTGTCATCGATACTGCATATATGGTATTTGCTACTTCAGCCTTCATTTTGGCTCACAAAGATTACCCGGCCCCAAGGATTCTTCTCTTTATCATCTTAATTGTGACCCCCTGGGTTCGACTTTATCTGTATCCACAACTTTATGTCCCCACCTAGACCTAACAGTTTTCCTGTACCAAAGGCATCACTAACCTTGGCCTGTATCATATTACGTATGATCCAGTGGGTTCGAGTTTCTATGTCTCTACCGCTGCATGTTTCCAGTTTTGCACTCATAATTCTAAACCGTACTCAGGACATCACTTCTTATCCACTCTTTTTTGAATTTACCGTCTTTGTAACTTCATGTCTCCGTCTAGGCTCAGAGAGTTTATATCACCAAAGCAACCACTCACCTAGGCCTATATCGAAGGAAGTATTAATCGTTTGTGTCTTTGTCGCTTGAGTATATTATAAGCCAACAATAATTGGTCGATCTATCATAATAGCGAACCTGCCTCGGAGCCGTTAGTGTTTCATTTAGCAACGTACGGAAACCTATAAAGTTGAAAAAAAACATGAAAAACGAAGGAAACCTTATTGATTACTAAATACTCAAAATATACAACACGACTAATTTTCAATCGGGTTCGAACCCACACCATACCGCATCACTCGCCTAGCAGAGAGGCAGCAGACAGAACGGCACGGCTAAATCCCCACTCTCCAAAAAGTGTGGTTCAATAGCCGGCTAAGTTGTTACATTTTATTCTGACTGCGACCGCTCCACACGTTGTAGAGTTCGTGAGGCACTCACGCACGTACGCTCACTATCACACATCGCACACACAAACTTTATCGAAGCGACGCAATGAATACAACAGCTCTTTTAAAGATTGACAACAGTTTTGTCCTGTTATTACATACCGAAATGCTATAAAGCAGTTTATGAGGACTACATGATGCTGACGATAATGATTATGACGGTGTACAACTGGATTACTTAAACTACGAAAATTAATAGTTTACGAAAAAGACACATCAGCGAATAGTATCGTAAAAAGATTTAATGTTTCGGTTGTCAGTTGCTATGTCATCAAAGAACAAACTTTGTATCGTCCAAGATAATTGATTGAATAAGACGTTTTGAGTATGTATTTCGTACTTTCACGCCTTTATGCCATTTACTTAAAAATATCATGACCACATTTACAAACTGTCTTGCTCGTTTGGCAGTACTTTCTGTAGTTACCACCAATTTGGTGTCGATATCTTCCTCATTATTCAATGACAAAACTTCTTCTATGTTATTTGAAAGGCAATTTAGTACTCTGTTATTTTTATGAAATGTTCATTAATTTTTCTCTTTTATAAGTATATATAAATATATATATATATATATATATATATATATATATATATATATATATATATATATATATATATATTATATATATATATATATATAGTTTCTGTAATATGTGTCGATGATAGTCACATTGCCCACAAAGACATCCTACGTTTTTATACCATTCCATTTTTAAAACGTTGAGTCATCAGTTTCTAGTACTAAAAATCAGTCATTTCATTGAAGGTAGTTGTAGATCGCAGAATCATTGAGTGTGAACACAGCAAGAAGACATAAATGCATATCTTCAAGCGTTAGCAGGGTGCCACGTGATATCACTTGACGACAAACGAATAAACGCGAATTGGTGAACGTAATATGTCCACATAAGGATTTATGCTCTGTGCCAGATGCACTGAACTATACCTGTTTCGTACGATCAAGTGTCCTGGTCCATACAAGGGAACATTTTGCAACCAACTCGACAAGCGATTGTCAAATTGCCACAGGCATTTCAGTACTGCTTTGTTTAAAAATCCGATGGTGTTTTGATTAAATATCGCATGTCATGCTCCTCTGCCTACCGGTGTCGAGAGATGTCTGTAACCTCCACAAATGTAATAATCTCCACAAATGTAATATCAACCACAATTGTAATAAAATGTACCCATAAATGTAGTATCGCCCATAAATGTAACAAAAATCAACCATAAATGTAATAAAAACACCAACCACAATTGTAATAAAAGGTAACCATAAATGTAATAAAAAAATCACCCATAAATGTAATACTTGTCAACCATAAATGTAATAAATCTATTTTGTCGTTTTAATTGAGGAATATAGCCCTTAAATATTGATCTATGTAATAAGGAAAGCAACTACTCACATTATTCATATCTTGATTGTTTGCGTTAAGTGTGTTTTGCATATTTGAAAGTGTTTTTTACGTTTCCCTGTTTTGTGTACAGAACTGATTGGCCATGGCGAGACACAGCTGTAATCTGAGTATCAGTGCAGTCTCTACTCCAGAGTGGGGAAGACTGTATAACACTACGATCCTTTAACGCCGTTTTTTTTTTCGACAATTGCCGTACTTTCTTAATCAATCGCCTAAAATTCGTCTTCAGTGGATAAATTGTGTGGAATAATCGATAGATTGTCTGTATTCATATGTTGTCCCACTTGAAGTTTGTTCCTTTACTAGGGATGCCAGGATGTCTAATTTTGTTCTACTGCGTTCAAGGTAGTGTTCATATTGTTTTTTACTAGATTGAAATATATGTTCTCGTCAACATGTTTTGTGTCGTAAGTTTCTGTTATAAGGTTGTATATTTCTCTGTTATTTGTTCTGAGTCATCTGTCATAAACTTTGTGTGGTATCACCGGTTGACGAGTTATTTTGACACTTCCTTATTATGTAATTAGCAGTGTCTAGAACTGCTGTTCCACTTCCATTTTCTAACGGTTTGATCAGTACCTCGTTGTTTTCTGATAATGTTCTCAAGGTATTCTATTCTGTGTTTCGGAAAGGAAACCTAGTTTCAGGAAAGTATGCAATAACATTACACTACTCCTATTAAAGTTATTATTTACTCAGGGCATTGATAAACAAATGATCACATATGCGACTTCAAGTTTATTACATTTATGGTTGAGTTTTATTACATTTATGGTTAATTTTTTATTACATTTGTGGTTGATTTTATTACAATTGTGGTTGATATTACACATATGGAGATTATTACCTTTGTGGAGGTTACAGATATCTAACATTGCTAGGGCGAGAAATCGGTTATCCGATGTAGAGGATGAGTCAATCGTTTAAAAAACCATCCTTAAAAAACTACACTTTGTAAAATTCATGCGGGTAACAAGACAATAATTTTAAAACCATATTGTTAATTTTGATAATTAACATATAATGGCACCATGTTAATGGATATATAAGTCCGTAGTTGTACCATGGATATGTTTCTGTTGCGGACATTGCCTTTTTGTTCGTGGTTGCTATTGACGCTTCCCTCCCACCCAGCTCTGCCGACATCGACCGCTATAAGGTGCATCCAGACGATCCCCATGCCTGTTTTTGATTTCAGGATGCCAAGGGAACTAAGTAAGCCCTTATAATCCTATAAACCCGTATAATCCCTTAAATTGATTTATAATTATTGTTGATGCAAACCGTAGCCTAAAAAAGAAAAAGAACTATAATTCTGTAACAATTGTTATGATAATTTTAGAAAGTATAAATCAAACGTAAACGTGGGCTTGTTTACTACAGACTAGCCTTTCCAAAACTGACAACTTCCACTTAATCCAAGGATAGCGATTGTACAGTATATTTGCCAAAAACTACATCATTAAAAAAAGAAAACAATTCTAACTTTACACAAGGGAGATATTCTGATACACTGTTGTTGCGTTAAATTTTCAGCATTCATAGATATTGTGATGGTTATAAGAAGCCCACACAGAACGATAATGGTATTAATACTGGTAAGTTTGAACTAGAAAATAAACAAATACCATTAGAAATGTTCGTTTTCAAAGTGACACAGGAATTCGTTCGAAGTTCAGGTTATGTTATAAGTCATCTAACCGACCGTCTTAGATTGTCGCACAAATTTTGAGAAACGAAATTCCTTCATTTACATCAAAACCACTCCCCCTCCCCTAAACGAAAGTTAAAAAGTGCGATTTGTTAGTGTCTGCCTGAGTGTACAATATAGCATTTTGCAATAGCTACTGTAGAATATGTACATTACATCACACATTACATCGTCAAGTAATCGATCAAATTTGATAACTAACGATAGCATGACACTAACGAGTTGGAAACGGTTACAGCTACAAAATTTGGTTGTAACGTACCAGTTATTGCTAACAACAATGGTGCTAAAATCCTTTCCAATAGGTGGTGTTTTTTATTGAATTGGCTGCATTCAGAGGCCGGGGAGCACATATGTATGCGAAAGTGTGCATATATCTTTGAATGACACATCCATATCTTGGGGTAGATATAACCTATCTGGGGAGTAATGGGCGGGTGGGTTGGTGGGCAGGTAGGTAGGTAGGTATGTAGGTAGGTGTCTATATATTTATCTATGTATCTATATACCTATGTAGGTAGGTAGGTAGGTAGGTATGTAGGTAGGTTAATAGTCATGTAGGTAGGTAGGCGTATTTATGCATTATGTGTGCATGCAAAATGCATGCATCTATGTATGTATGTATTTATATTTGTCGCTTCAAGGTTATTTTATGCCATTCGTTATTTTGCGATATACATTAGATACGTCTGAGTGCTCAATTTATAATCTGTGTATTAATGCCGACAAAATTCACAGATAACCTGACAAGCATACACGAATATAGGACGTACAACACAAACAACACCAGCATCTATGGTTGAAGAGAAACATTGCCTTACATCATTGACCATTACTTGGTTGATACTTCTTGTGTTGACACTGAACAATATTGCAATTGTTGTAATATTTTGTGGTGTCAAACGACGAAAACGTTCGAGAAAGAGGTAGGCCTAATGCTTCCTCAAAATCACAATTGTAGTCGCCAATTACAGCATTGCATAATTATAGACCTCTGAAGTTTACCGGGACTAAAATGAGTGACGTGGTACTTAATTATTTGGCTGATGATACAAAACAATTTCACTTGAATTCACAAAGTTGTGTACTTCATACGATATGTGGTTATTAAAATTTGATCATTATACAAAAAATAATTTCACGTTTCCAAATCCTCATCTTCTAACCTCAATCGGTGAATCGTTTTTGTAAAAAGAGTGAAAGGAAATATATTCATAGCAAAACGCTGTAATACGTGTCAAAGCCCTATTAGCTATTAGGATGTATTTATTACAAGATAAAATATGGTATCGACTGGCAGAACTCTTCTTATTATGTCATATTTTTCGGATATTCTAAAATTCTGAGTAAAGAGCATCGAAACACCGACGGCCGATAGCAACGGAACAAATAAGAATAATAAGACCACCGAATCCAATGGCAAAGTAGGAACTCTGTCCATTAAGAAGTTTGGCATGGTAAAACTAGACTCTCAAATATGTGCGGGGACATTGCGTACCGTTAGATATAACTTGTTGGTGAGCAAAATGAATTTGGAAAAATGCCTGCTTAGCATATTTACTTCATATTTACGTGAAAAAAGTAAAGCAAAAAGATTCACTTTCATGTCATTACGCAAATATAACAGTGTGGTTAGTGTCATTTCCAACCAGCTCTGTCCCCAAAGAAAATGTTAATTTTGTTTACTTACTCCCCAGACTTAAATATACTGGCAGTGTTTTGACTTCAAAAACGTATATATGCCGGATTTCCGGTCTTACAGTCGGCGACAGAATTAGGTGTTTTCATGGTCAAACTGTTTTTAAACGTTTTCGAAAGTCATTTGAAGGCCTAGCAGGATTTTCATATCATGTCAATTGATTGTACTACACTCACACAGTCAATCAGGTACGATGTCTTCGTGCCTGATGCTTCTATAACGATATCGCTGAGAACAGTTTCATATATTTTAGTGCAACTGTTCTCCGTAATATTATACAGGTAAAAATGTTTGCTCTACAATTATGTTAAAAGCACAAACAGAAAACGCAGCAAAATACTTCAGATGTACTAGCCTATTGGGAATGTGTAGTGAGATCTTCTCCATACAGCAATCCACAAATTCACAATTAAACTACACTTACTTAACACATTTTACCAGTAGGAAAAATTACGATTTAAATCAGCTGCATATGATTAACCATTGTACTTATTATTATTTTACGTCCTTTTTTCTGCTTGAAATTAATCATTGTGAATTTCATGAAACTGTGTGGCAGCATGATTAATTTACAACACAGTTGACATCATAATGAATAGGACTTTTGATATGGCCTTGTTCACATTTCCAGCAAAATTAAGACAATTTTGAAAAAAAAACACACATCCGACACCCTAAAATACTGAAAAACAAACTTAAGGTATATTGTTGACGTGTTAAACCCCACACGATATCAGTGAGAAGATTAATGAGTTCATTACTGTAAATGTTGCAAGATGATACAGAATCAATAGTCAGTAGATTTATGACTAATGTCAGACGAATTCAAACATTAAATAATGTAAGAGTCGTGTTAAAAACTTTTATAAGTCACTTTATGTTTTATATGGTGATCTATTTCAATTTTTCCGAGTTTTTTTTAAAGTAAATGTTATTGTAGTCAGTTTCATTTTTAAAAAGTTAAACGCGTTGAGATATTTAAACATGTAATGCGTTATATACGACATAAGGATTATCAAGATTTAGGTACGACTTAAAGTGTGGACAAGATTGTTTTAAATGATAGAATTCAAGCGTGATTTAAATTATTTAAATTATCTACCTTTAATACAGAATATTACCTGTCTGTGATGTATTCTTCTTTGATCAGAAATAACGATAATTGCAATGTTAGAGAGGATGTCGAAATAAATTGTAAGGTATTATTAAAATATAGAAATGATTCAACTGTACATGTAGCATAAGCATGGCCTCGATAGAATATTAAAACAATACTGATGAATAAATGAACTTAAATTACATTCAATAAGGTAGAATTTTTTGTTAAAGGTGCAATAGTTCAACTTAAAGTTGAGTATCTGGACAAACAAAAGATTAACGGAAACTATAACAGTTCAGATATGACCGACAATATTTACAGTAATTGTTTGTATTTTGTTCGTTTCTTCATGATATTCGTATAAGGTTTCTTATATAGTTGAATGTAAGTCGACGTCGTCACAATAATTTACATTCGATAGTTATAAAAGTATGAATCTTCATGTATAAAGTGTGCGGCACTTTACAATTATGTTTTGCAGATCTCAGACAGAATAGAAGTATACCTGAATATGAAAATGTTTCCCCGGGTCCTGCAAACAAAGTGGAAGATTATGAACAACTAAAAGACTTCACTAACTCTCAGTACCAGAGGTTGGGTATAGCCAGCAGCAAAAAATCGTGCAAGGATCACAACTATGTAAATGACATGAACTTTTTAAACTTGCTGAATACGTTTTTAAAATATCAAGTATTTCTGTTTTCAGCCACTTTGTATTCTCGAAACCTTATCAAAAATAAAAGGCTTCATGTTCAATTAATTTCTATAACTAAAGAATAAAAGTCGAAACGAGAGATAAGTTATGAATTCAAATTCATATTTGAGAGATGATAGTTGTGTTTCATCTCGGTACACTCTTCAATTCCACACAGGAATATTACTACCGAATTATTCTGCATATCATTGTGCTGAAATCTACCAATTGTCTTATTGTTTTTTTTTATTCCAATCTTTCTTTTTGATGCTATTTTAACCTATATGAGGCTTCATTTATATTTCTTATGTTTCTGAAACAAGGACTACAATATGCTCAGTTCACCATACAATTAACTTTAACGGATTCCTACGTCGTAAGTCTTCAGTTGCTACACCCTGAACATATGTACATCGGGTCATTCAATCTTTGAACTCATTAAAGCTCCAATAGCTGCAAATGTATAATAAACCGATCTCAATATATTCCCAGTTTTCCAAATTTTCTTTTAATAACACCCACTAGAGACTGAAACACTGTCATAGGTGTTAAAAATGACATATACATTTTTACATTTTAACATCATTTTTTATTCCCGACATTTTTAAAAACGACTCATATGACTCAGAAAATAAGGATTACAATAACAAAATGGTGGCTCTCGTGTGTGGAAAATTTACGTTAATTGCTTCATGCGTGATTCTGATATGATCACGATGTATATGTGAATGAAATACTGTTTTATTGTACTTTTCCATGGAGGGGCCATTTTATGAGAGTGGCACCTGTTTGATATTATTCAGTCTGTTAAAACGTGTATGCATTTTCCAAATCCAGCGAGCAGTGATACTTCAATACACGTCTTTCAATTGCAAATTTCACGAACCATCTTTGGTTTCAAAATAAAATAATGAAATAACATGCCAGGAATTGCCAAGACGATTTGGCAGGCTAAAACAGTTGTTAATTTATGCAGGATATTATAATAACAATGCTATGTCGAATGACACAGGGCTTCGAGGGTTGGGATCGTCTGTGCTATGTCGAGGAGTACCTTCCCGACGGTGATAAGTGGTGTTGATTAAAGTGGATTAACGTTGCTCGGGTGATACGCGTATACACGTGCCAAAGACACCTCTGGTGGATTTCAATTAGAGGTTATAAACGGCAAGCGAGGGTATTTGGTTGCGGATATAAGACCTCTGGGGTGAAAATTAGCATATTTGGCGGGAAATAATCACCGAGCGACGCGAGGTGATTATTTCACCCAAATATGCTAATTTTCACCCCAGAGGTCTTATATCCGCAACCAAATACCCGAGCGCACCGTTTATAACCTCATTATAATATGCTAAAGTTAAATACAGGTGGACAATGTCGTTATTTAGGACCGAAGTTGGAACGAAGGTTCAGGCGCCCAGCCGAACTCAAACTCTGAAAAGAACGTTTAAGAACGCGCGCGCGTGCACAGTTGATTTCATACAATACGGTAACGCAACGTATCGATATTTTACAAACTTTACTTTAAAAAAACGCTCAAAAAACTTTTAAAAAATATGTTGTTGTTACGTCGCCGTCGCTGCTTGTACAAACTCTGCATTTGTGAGTTCATCGAGCTGTACCAGACTAAAATTTAACGATCAAAATCAATCCCAAGCCGTACGCTTGTTCGACACTGTGGCGCATTGAGCTTTCAAGCTGGAGTTCGAATTTTGCGCGAGCTCAAAAATGTTCGAAGCGCGCAGGTCTTCTTGTTGAGAATATAAACCCCGGCTCCAGCCAATCAGATTGCCGGATTCAAGCTAAGCATATTATAATGTACCAGAAATAGCCGACATTACTATTCACGAACTTGGGTAGACCACTACCTGAACGTGAAAAGAAAATAATTTCAAACGACCACAAAACATCCATTTTTGGAAAATATTTAGAGATGACATCTTTACGATTTATCTCGGAACACACACCGAACTTACGAATTTCATCCACGCAATCAACACAATGCACCCGACATTCAAGTATTCATTCGAAAGCCCAAACCGGAAATTACATTCCTTCATGGAGTAATTTTCAAAGGTACAAGATATCACAAAGAAAACATTCTCGACATTAAACGCATACTAAACCAACAGAAACATTCCAATGTCTACATAGAGATTCGTGTCACCCGACAGCAACATTGAATGTCTCATCAAAGGCGAAATCCTCTGATATGCTCGCACTTGTAACAACACTGACGACTTTTCTAAAAATATGCATTCGTCACAAACAAACTACTCGACAGAGAATATAAAAGCAACGAAATCACTAAAATTTAAAATAACAGCGGAAATAGACCACAGTATCCGAAATACACTAACAAACTGAACAGTAACACGAAAAGAAACAACGAGCAAACTCATTTTCAGAACAACATACTGTCCATATGTTAAAACGTGAGATCTCAAGGGAAGTCTTTTGAAACACTGGGCAGAGTGTAAAGAAGAAAAGACACGACACTGAAGAATCTATTCCCAGAATCACCAATCACTGCTTAAAAGAGGAACAAAAATTTAAAAGACACATTAGGCGAACCAAAATTTACGGAAGTAAAAAACCATAAAACAAACAAACTAGATCGCCAAAAGGATTTGCAACGCGATTCGAACATTGATATACTTGCTTTACTACTTTAGGAGCAAGAACATTAAAATACACTTAATAAAAAATCACAAGAACAAACTAAGGTATGAATTACACTGCGAATGATGAGAAACCACACTCAGGTTTCCACACGCAAGCATCAGAGGGCCATTCTATTAACGTTTGTAAAGCCATACGTCCGGCTGTGTCTCGCCATACGCTTTCCCCACACAAATATCACAGTATGATACACATTAATCTTAACTTACCTACACAAATCAGACAAAAAAAAATAAAAAACACAAACAATCGGATTGTAATGTAGGGATCCTAGCGATCCTAAATCACACATATCCGAAACGAGACAAACACGATCGCAACATTGAGGTTGAGTACCGTAATAAAGTTAATTACCAAAAGAAAAAGGCAAAATCTGACCACTATATAAATGTGGTAAATAATAACAAACATAAACCAAAAAGGTTGTGGGAGGCTTTAAAAAGTCTCGGCTCGTCATCAAAATACAAGACAAAATCTTCCAACATAGGTCTTACGATTGATAACACTCTTTGCTTTGATAAAACAAAACTAGCAAATCGCTTCAACGTATTCTTTTCAAAGATTGTCTCAAAGATCGTAGAAAAATTACCTGTTGGTACGGGCAGGTTTGGTGTGGGGTTTGTCTCTGACTTCTATCAAAAAATGAATGTCTACCGATTCTTTCGGCTTTACAAATGTGTCTCACGAGAAAGTGTATAAAACTCTGGCTAGTATAAGTGTGAATAAGGCTACAGGATTAGATAATCTCCCTGCCATTATTTTTAAAAGATGGTGCCAGTGTCATTGCAAGTCCAATTTGTCATATTGTTAATTTATCTTTATCTAAGGGTAGTTTTCCGCATGACCTTAAAGTGGCTAGAGTAGTTCCTCTGTTTAAGAAAAATTGTAAAACTGAAGTTGGTAATTATAGACCAGTATCTGTACTTAACATCATGTCTAAGGTCATGGAACGGCTTGTTTTTGATCAGTTAAATGATTACCTTGTTGAACACAATTTGCTGTATAAGCTGCAGTCTGGATTTCGTCCCAATTATTCAACTGACACCTGTTTGATTCATCTCTATGTTGTTATCAAGCGTGAGTGTGATCAGGGCAATTATACAGGTATGGTTATGCTTGACGTACAGAAAGCATTTGATACTGTAAATCATGACGTGTTATTACATAAACTCAGAGCAGGGGGTCTTGACAGTGTCACAGTAAGTTGGTTTAAGTCCTATTTAACTGATCGCAAGCAAGTGGTTGACGTAAATGGAATCATTTCATCTGAAAAGTGTATTTGATGTGGTGTGCCACAAGGGTCAATACTGGGACCGCTTTTGTTTTTAATTTATGTAAATGATATGCCAGCAGCTGTTAAGTGTAAGATTCTATTGTACGCCGATGATTCGGCTCTGTTTGTATCTGGCAAAGACATAAATGAAATACAGGAGGCGTTCAGTAGTGAAATGGAGACAATTCAGGAATGGTTTGTTGACAACAAGTTGTCTTTGCATCTCGGTAAAACCGAGTCAATTCTATTTGGAACAAAAAGAAAGTTGAAAAATTCAAACGAACTACAGGTAAAGTGTTGTGGAACTGACATTGAGTCAAAGCGGCAAGTTGCATATTTAGGAGTAAAATTATATCAGTTGCTGTCGGGTGATTCAATCGTAAATGATATTGTCAGTAAATGTTCTAAAAAAGTGAAATTTCTTTACAGAAATGCCAGGGATTTTAAACTTGATATAAAGAAGCTCCTTGTCTCGGCGCTGATTCAATGTCACTTCGATTATGCTTGATCTGCCTGGTACTCTGGGCTTACAAAACGATCTAAATCACGGCTACAAGTGGCTCAAAATAAAGTTATCAGATTTCTGTTGAATGTCCCGCCTAGAACTCACATTGGGCCGGGCGAATTCCGTCAAGTAGGTATGTTGCCTGTTGAACAGAGAGTAAACCAACTTAAACTTAATCATATGCATAATATCTTCAATGATTATGCTCCCGATTCAAGAGAATCAAGTACAAAGATACATAAGCTGTTACAATACAAGAAATAGTGTTGCATCTTTCAAGATACCAAGGGTAAAAGGTTGTGGCATTAATTCCTTTAATTATACAGGTTCCGTAATTTGGAATAGTTTACCTTTGTCACTAAGACAATATGAGTCAATTAGTGTGTTCAAAAAAGAGTAAAAGACCACTTAATGTCAAGAATGTTTCTCTGATTTTGATGAATGATATATATCTATCTACACTTTATAAAACATAATTGTCATGACATTTTCCCTATGTATTCCAATACATCAAGCAGAACAATTGCCGTCTTGTCAAATCAAATCCGTCATTTTGTATTTGTTAACATCGAGGACCACAATGGAAATAAGCATCAATTGCTCTCTTGTGTTATCCTCGGCAGTACTGTCAAATGTACATTTTATATATTTTATTTTAATTGCAAAATAAAATTCAATCAATCAATCAATCAACCAATCAATTAATCAACACAAACTGTTTGATAGTAAGATAGGGAGCCTCTTTCACAATTTATTGCGTACGGCATTTATTTTAATAGAAGTATATTTTGATTGCATGTGTAATGTTTTCCCCTCTGGTGGTTGCTTGCAATTTTGCAATGATGCATTTTCAGTATATCACAATACAGTTACGGTGTGTCCAAAGCTGTGTGATATTTTCACATAAGGCAATGAACTTTGTACAGATAAAATGCAGAATGTCGTTTCTTTTCAAAATTGTACATAGTTCGGTGGTGATAATGACCGTACATTTCATAGAGATATAGAAACTATAGAAAGGGAATTTAAGGAGTAAGACTAATAGTATCAAATTAAACAATGCTGGGAAAAAACTTTGCGCACGTAAATTTTTTAGGTTAGAAACCAAAATCAATGAAATTAGCCTGTAATTTTGCGAACCATATTTGAAAATCAATAATAGTCACGCCAGCGGCTTACTGACTACGCATGCGCTTATTCATAATATTCTATTTGACTGACCGGAAGTGTTCCCTACCTTCATGGGCACCGCTGTTTTTTTTTGAGTACTCGTAAATAAACAAATACAAAACGTGCAAATTATTATTTTTTAACATGCCGTTCATAAAATATATTTTTGTTAGCCAGTTAGAGTTATTACCCACCTTATCGCTGATACAAAATGTCGTTAATATCACGCATAAAAAGTAGAAACTGGGAGAAAACTGTCGTGCATATGAATGGGGGCATACGCAACGAATGCTGCGATTGAATTTTAGAAAAGCGCCCCCTGTGTAAATAGCTAGATTCAAAAATTGCCAGTTTTAATTTTATTTTTTAGACGGAACGCTCTAGTTTTCAGCTTGCAAATGAAAGGTGGGCAGTGCGGTTACGATTGCAATGGTAACGATGGCATAATACGTCACTTGTTTAACACAATAGGCTGTTATCATGGTAAAAATTGCCAATTTTTGTCCAACATTTTTACACATTACAGAAAATATATTCCTGCACTGCTGCAGGGTTTGACGTCGTGTACGTCAGTGTACGTACGTGAACTGTTTTCATCAGAGGGAAAGTGGGCATAGTTGTCATATAAACATATATGAGGCAACAATTAATTATATTTTATCATGAATCAATACAAATAAAATTGCCAATCTTAACCCCTGGCGTGACACCAAGGGCCGAGCCCTATATAATATTATTTCACATTAAATTTAAGAAAGAAAGGGTTCCAGGAAATTCACTTGAAGGAGAAGAAACATTATCAAACATAACAATACTCTATGTCATATTAGATTTTACATGATTTAATAGGGTGTTCTGAAAAGGCTAAATATTCAATGCCAAAGCTGTACGGAGGCTTGTTAGGACGAACCGCAGACTTCCAAGAAATTAAAATTGTAGACCCAAAATTTACAAATTAAAGAAGAAATATCTTGTAATTGACACTTTCAGTTTAGTTTCTATAAGGATATTAAGCAAATATAGAAAAAATAAATAATCCCAATTGTAAAATTACTGTCAGTTGACAAAACGTTATTAGGGCAAACTCCAAAACTGCCCACTGAATTTGAAATCTACCTGATTACCTCTATCAGAGAACACATTGCATGACCAAACGAGATAATCAGTCAAAATATTGGCAAGTGCGATTTCATCATCATTTGGACCATTCAACAAAGTTCAAAGATGTTGAGTAAAGGAAGATCAAACGTACAACACGTCTGCGTACTGATTACAGCGAAGATGTGCAAATTTGATGCACCACAACGAAATACAGATGACGATAGATAATCTAGCTCTAGGACTGTGAATCACTCCTCGACGCTGCAGCTTACGCGTAGCTTCATTGCACGTGTTTCCTTACCCGGTTTCCGATGACATTGCGTCTTAGTTCATAATCTGGCCACAAAACGTTCAACGTGTAAGACAACCATGTCAATAACCAGTACAGACAGGCTAGTGCTAGAAATGAACAAAGTCAAGCTCTAAATTCATCTTTCAAATCGCAGTCGTTACATCTCTTCCAAGCCTATCGACAAATCCACGATGATGAAAATTTACGGAAATAAATACTAGATACAGCTTGATAAACGAGTATAGATCACTCCGACTGCAACCCGTGAACAGAGGGAATAAAACGCTTTACGTAAGGAATGTAATCAAAGGTTTTTGTGAAAGTCTTTAGTCCAAATGGGCGTTACATTTTGTTTGTTCCAGAAACTTTACTTTGAGGGTACTTTCTACATAGAGGTCGAATGTGAATTGGCGTTAAAGTATTTATGATCGTCAAAGATAGTTGGGACCCTTGGTGATCGAGTGAGACACGACGAAATGTTTGAACAAAAGTCAATCTCTTAATTTACAATGAATGCCAAAAATGCCAATACAACAAACACTGCATGAAAACCCAATAATACTTACTATATTTACATGTATTATTGCCTGTATTTTAGCTGAATAGTGCATATACAGATGAATACAGTCAAGAATCCATTGTTTGTATTCAGCAAGCCTGTATTCGTGTGGATTCATGTGAATTCAACTGTATTATTCTATTATACAGACAACTCATTAGAGTGAATTTATCTGTATTATTGCGTGTTGATGCAGTGAAACAAAATTACTTTGCAACACATTTGAGAGCCATGACATATGTTGATATTAGTTGTTAAGAAACCGGACGGAACCTTAATTTTTCTCGTTTGCCGCAAAATAAACTTTAACCACTTTTATTCATAGTTTAACAGTCAGCAATCTTTGTTACATTCCTAACGTGGTAGCATTACTCGTTCCGCATGCGGCGTGACTCATCCATATGTAGAAAGAGTTACTATAGCCCTTTGGCAAACCACTAGAGTCAAACTAGTCATATACTCTGAATTATGACAGTAGATCGGATGTCATATACAGATATTAATCTAAATCATATATGATATGTGATATCTTTCTCGAAGATTACCCTACACACTATATCGAAACTCAAAGAGCCTTGTGTAAGCTGATCCGCGAATACAGTTTCATCGCTTTTGGTAGCTCACATGATTCATACAAAAGCACAATTTGGATAATGATAACATGGCAGTTCTTGATCGAGAATGAACTCGTGCGCGTAAAGCTATAGATACCATTTGTTTGATCATGAGCGTGGCAGATACATCAAAAGATCTGATACAGTTTTGTATTATGTGATCGATTATCAGATCATGTGACAAAAATCAATTTTTCGCTTGCACCATAATTACTGCTGATGCAGGATAACCAAATGTGCTATCTAATCACGGTGATCTAACATAGTAATGTATATCTAGCTGTCTCTATAGCTTTTGTTCACTGTACAA
>LD366788.1:8602-22986 GCA_001465055.1 Ptychodera flava | reverse complement strand
ATATAGCACACAAAGAAATGAAAGATGTCGATGACTGACTCTTAGGTCCATCCAAAATGCCGTCACCGTGTGAAGTTTAGGTTTGCGATTCATACACGTATGTAAATATTAATTCATCGCTGCGATAGCGCCAGTCTAGAGATAATTTAATTGTACTACTTTCTAAGAATACTGCTTGTCATTTTAAGCAGTGATTCTCTTTTTTTGTAGCATTCAAATTCGACGTCATGGAAAAATAACATAAATTCGTTAATTGGATTGACGGAGTATCAATTTGATACGATGTCGAATAATGTGTGGGTTCGAAATCATTGGAAATATTTAAAGAAATCACTATACAGAATGCTGAAAATGCACTACGAAACATATGTCGCCAGAATTAAAATTTGACATTTATCGCTTGTATCAAGAGCAGGGTACCCTTAAAATCAAGGCTGACTTATCAGACAATGCCAAATATTGACACCCAGTTGCCCCTAGCTATGTTCCTTGTCCTGTTTAACAAGACTGTTGCTTGTAACCAATGTACACAGTTTGAAATTCCCGCTGTAGTCAAGATTTCTGGCCACATACATTAAGATTACCAAGAATGCCTAATAGCAGTCAATTGCCAGCCCATACAGAAGAATGTCTATCAAAGACAGTTTCACAATGTTCACCCTAACTGATAAAAACTAAATTTTCCCGTGGTTGTGAGAAATCAATGCTGGTTAGCTAGACTGACTAAGCATCGACCAATAATAACAGTAAATGACAAATTGCGTCGTACTGAACTTAACGTATAATTGTTGAATTCTACTGATCATCAGATGAAGTGGCCAACAAACCGTTTTCATTTAGGGTTCACAGGTACCTTGATGAGTCATCGTACACAAAGCGGTAAAGGGAATTCCCCAGAATCGTGACGTGTACAGATCTATAGGGTGTGAGATCATAGTCAATATGTAAGTTGGTTTGGATGCTAGAGAAAAGTGGAAAATCGTCGTACTTTAAAGTTATGTCCTTCATGTGTTCCATTATCAAGTCTGGACGGATGAGTCGTAATACATTTAAGTAATAGATTCTTGTTTAAAGGTCCATAAAAAGACGAATATGCTAACATGCAGGTGCCTAAACAATATCTTTGTAAATCTAAGTGTTGGTGTTATTATATACTGATTTAGGAAACCGACCTCCATTTACCATATTATCACCTAGAGCAAGTTAAATGGTTAGCCTAAATGTGTTTCAATTTCTCTAATGGCATCATATGTCCAGCAATACATATTAACACGTGTCAGTTTTTTGATGAAGTCTTTTGTCATTGTTAAATGCAGAAAGTTTACCCAGTTACCACAGCTACCAATGTGAAGACCAAAATGACACAGTCAAGTTAACCTAAGAATCAAGGTCAACTGTATGCGGCTATGATTCCCTGAATCCATGCCGTAGCGTTAAATCTTCCTCAACAAAAATGTTCACTTACAGACCCACTGGTTTCAGTCAGTTCAGGAAAGACTGTGACGTAAGCTCAAACAAAATTGAATCAAAACCGAATACCCTTACAGTCGCTTGAGTATAAATTACTGTTATTGCTTGATAAGCTAAAATAGCGAGTTTTAGGTAGCTCGACGTATCATCATTGCAAACCTATGAACGGTATCATTTATATGCCCTGGTTTTATGCCTTGGATTCGCATGATTTTCTATCGGATGTCATGGGAACACAAAGTTGATAGTATAAAAGACAAAGGAAATCTCCATGATTTAGCATTATCAAGAAAGGATCAGTCTGCTTTAAAGGCGGATAGCAGTTTTTCGTGTAAGTACCTACAGAAATACTACATAGCAGTTTAATTAATATAGAGTACATGATTCTAACGTTCATTTGTTCACAGAAATATGCAGGTGGACAAGAGGCGATAATCCATTCTACATAGTACGTGAGGCAAATTACCATTTAAATTTCAGGCCTTGTTTGTGAATCTTAATTGACAGTACTAAATATCTTAAGCCATCTTGCCACGACATTAACCCGCCGTCATCCAAAACACCACTTGACCTTCAAAACCGGCATAAGGGAGTTAGTTCTAGATATTTTGGTAGCGTTTTCTGTTGTCATTGCCAGTTTGGCGTCGGTCACTACCTCGCCATCGTTCGGCGATGGGATTCGAAATCTTCAATGTTATTGAAGAAGGAAACATAATGCTTTGTGATTTTTTCTGAAACCCTCTGCAATTTCTATTATATTCCCTCCTTTATTTAGATATTTTGCTTGAAGAAAAATATATCACGATACAGTCCTGTTGACCCAGCCGTATTCTGTACTCAATAGGCACATATGCAGACGGGTTTTTTTTATCTTTTTTTAAACGTTGAGTCATCAGTTTAGAGTCGAAATCACATCAGTCATTTAAATGAAGTCGGTTTTTATATCGATGATGATTGAGAAGGGACAGAGCGAGAAGAAATGATGCATATCTCTAAATGTTACAAGGGTGCCATATGGTATCACTTAATTACAAACGAAAGAGACAGCCGGATAGGAGATCAGACTGATTGAACAGCCACAATTAATTACAGAAAATGACGTATTACGCCATACTGAATTTAACGTACAATTGTTCAATTCTATTTATCACCAGATCTTATCGAAGAAGCCAATTAAACGCTTTCACTTAGGGTTCATAGGTACCTTGATGAGTCATCGTACACAAAGCGGTAAAGGGAATTCCCCCGAATCGTGACGTGTACAGAACTGTAGAATGCAAGAGCATAGTCCATATATAAGTTGGCTTGGTTGCTAGAGAAATGTGAAAAATCGTTGTTACTTTAAGGTAATGTACTTCATATGTTCCATAACGTTTGCAAGCATGAGTTGTAATGCATTTAATTTTTTTAGTAGATTCTTGTTTTAAGGTAAAAAAATATGAACATGCTAGCATGCAGTTGCAAATACACTTACTTTGAGAATCTGAATGTTCGCATTATTATTATTATTATTATTATTATTATTATTATTATTATTATTGTTATTGAGAAATCGAACTGCATTTAAAAGATGTGAGTGTGAAAACAAGACGTATTATTACTTACAGTAAGTTAAATGGTTAGCTTAAATATGCTAATTTTTTCTAATTGCATCATGTGTCAAACAATACATATTGACAGTTGTCTGTCAGTTTTTGGTGAAGTCTTTTTTCATTGTTAAGTGCAGAAATTATACCCAGTTATCAACGTGAAGATCCAATGACAGTGTCGAGTGAACCTAGTATTATTACAAGAGCAAATGCAAGCCGCTATAATTCCCTGAATCCATGCCGTCGCTTCAAATCTTCCTTAACAAAAACGTTCACGTAGTTTACAGACCCACTGGTTTCAGTCAGTTCAGGAAAGACTGTAACGTAAGCTCATACCAAATTGAATCAAAACCGAATACTCAAGCAGTCACTTGAGTATAAATTACTGTTATTGTTTGATAAGCCAAATATAGCGAGTTTCCGGTAACTCAATATATCATCATTACAAACCTACAAACGGTATCATTTATATGCCATGACTATATACCTGGGTTTCGCATGGTTTATAAAGTTGATAGTATGAGAAGCAAAGGAAATCTTCATGATTAAGAAATATCAAGAATAGATCAGTATTTTAAAGTTGACAGTATGAGAGGCAAAGGAAATCTTCATGATTTAGAAATATCAAGAATAGATCAGTATTTTTTAAAGGCGGACAGCAGTTTGTCTTGTAAGAACCTGTGGAAATGCTACATAGCAGTTTAATTTAACAGAGAGTACATGATGATAACGTTCACTGTTGTTCAGAGATTATGAAGGTGGACAAGTGGTGATAATCAATTCTACATAGTACGTGAGACAAAATACCATCTGAATTTCAGGCCTTGTTTGTGAATCTAAAATGACAGTAACTTAACATGGTTCTTATTATTGGGCAACAGAATCTTTTGACAGAATGCAACACCAGAAGGCCTCTACTGGACAAAGACCACGAAAATTTATTTTTTGCGAAGAGCACATCCGCGAATGTTATAAGCAAAAAGGTTTTGGTTTCGGCTGGTAGACCCTACGCCGTTAAAGAATAGACTTTGTATTGCCCCAAACAATCGATTCCATTGCAAAGAGGCTGTTAGTATATGCAGTTTTACGCCAATGCAATGCACCTAAAAATCACATGAAATTATTGGCCAGTTGTCATCCAAAATACCACGTTGGCCCATCAAAACCTATAGCATGGATGTTGTTCTTCATACTTTGGTAGAGCTTTTTGTGGTCGTTGCCGATTTGGCGTTTATCACCCCCTCACCATCCTATGGCAATTGGGCTAGAACTCTTGAATGTTATCGAAGAAGGAAACTTAACGCTCTGTAATTTTTTTAAACTTTCGGCAATTCCTATTATGTTCCCTCCATAATTAAAATGCATCGGTTGTGGAAAGCTATATCGATGATACAATTATGTTGACCCAGTGGTGTTCGGTACTCCATAGGGCACATACGCAGACGCTTTCTTTCTTTTTTTAAACGTTGAGTCATAAGTTTCGAGTCAACATCACATAAGTCATAAACATGTCGTCAATTTTATATCGCTGAATAAATGAGTAGGGATACAGCAAGAACAAATGATACATATCTCTCAACGTTACTAGGGTGCCACATGGTGTCACTTGATTACAAACGAAAGAGTGGAGGCGTTTACATAATATGCTCATATATAGATTTAGGCTCTTTGTCTGATGAATTGAACTCTCATCTGTTTTGTCTGAGCAAAAGTCGATGTCCATACATGGGAACAATTTCCAAACAACTCAGCAAGCGACTGTGAAATCTCAAATATGTTTAAAAACCCGATGGCGTTTGAATTTACTTTGAAATATCGCAAGTCATGCAACGCTACCTACCGATGTTTCAAGATGTATATCATTGCTTTAGCAAGAAATCAATTATGACATACAGAGGATTAAATAGTTCAAAATTTACGCTGAGAAAGGTACCCTCTGTAAAAATACTGGCAGCAATAAGTCAACTTTTCAAAACTTTATTGTTAATTTATTAACTAACAATGATTGCACCCATGGAACATGTTGATTTGTAATACTTTTTATACGCAGATACATATTAGTCCATAGTCGTACAATGAATGTGCTCCTGTGGTGGATAATGCCTCTTTTATTCTTGGTTGCTATTAACGCTTCTCTCCCGCTGAGCTCAGCCAACATCGACCGATATAAGGTGCATCCAGAGGACCCCAATGCTTGTGTTTGGTTTCAGGATCTCAAGGGAAAGAAGTAAGCCATTATGATACAATAAACCCATCTATTCTCTTAAATGGATTTAGAATCCTTGTTGGTGTAAAACGTAAAGGTAAAGTGGCACATTCAAACCAAATGATATAACTTTGTAACAACTCTTTAGAAGATAATGAATCAAACATAACCGACTGGCCATTCCAAAACAAACAATTTACCCTCAATCATAAGATAGCGTTTCCACAGGGTATTTGACAAATACTAGAGCATCCAAAAATATTCGGACTGTACACTGGAGAGCTAATCTGGTACAAATTGTTGCATAACATTTTCAGCATTTACAGATGTTGTGATGGTTACCATATGATCAACACAAGTGATGTGAATGGTATTTGTACCGGTAAGTTTAAAATACGAAAATATTGTAATTTTTAAGTTAAGGCTAGTTTGTAAATCTAAACTTATCGTTCGCAAATCCAGCGCTTCTATGTACGTCGTTATATTTCTTAAGTATTCGACGACCATTGTGACAAATCTTGTTGAATAGACAGTTTTTTTACAGAAAACATAAACATCACTGTTGTGGAAGAGGAATCTGATACAGTATAATAAAAATCAATCTCTCTTTCTCTCTCTCTCTCTCTCTCTCTCTCTCTCTCTCTCTCTCTCTCTCTCTCTCTCATTCTAGAATGCCCCAATGGTTCGTACGGATTTTTTTGCAAAGACAACTGTACATGTAAGAACGGTGGGACCTGCAATAACATCGATGGTTCTTGCCAGTGCCCTGAAAGCTACTTTGGAAAATCTTGTGAACACTCTTGTAGCTGTCAAAATGGTGCTACCTGTAATTTAGATGGATCATGTTCTTGCTCAGAGGGCTTCTACGGGTTATTATGCGAATCCCAATGCCAATGCCCTATAAACAAACCGTGTCGCAGTGACAGTGGGGATTGTGTTTGCAAGGACGGTTATTATGTCGATTCATGCATGCCATGTTACTGTTCTATTCACGGAAAATGTAATCCGATTGATGGAAGTTGTAAATGTGAACCTGGATACTATGGTGACACATGCAGTGATCTTTGTGGGTGTTTCAATGGTGCAACTTGCACAAATTCATATTGTCAGTGTCAGCCTGGTTGGACGAATGCAAATTGCACCGATTGCGACAAGGATAGAGTTTCTGAGACTGGACAATATTTTTGTGATAAAAAATGTTTACATTGTTATAATGGAGACACGTGTTCAATTGAACATGGGGACTGCCAATGTACACCTGGTTGGCATGGCAACATATGTGATAAAGAATGTAATGCTGCTTTCTATGGCAATAATTGTTCAGAGTCCTGCCAATGTGTGAATGGTTTGTGCAACCATGTGGATGGAACCTGTCTCTGTAAGCCTAATTGGACTGGAAATTATTGTCAGAATCGTTGTCCTGAAAATTGCTTAACCTGTCAGGATGATATTTGTACGTCTTGTAAACATGGATTTAGGGGCGCAGATTGCACAAGTAGTTGTGAATCCGGTTTTTATGGTGAAGGCTGCTTACATCAGTGTAAATGCAATTGTACTAATACGTGTAACGCTGTAAACGGAAGCTGCCCGGAGTTCGTACGGTAAGTTTTCCATAGGGATGCTTTATACAAAGGTTTACAATTGTAACTTAGTTTGTTTTTTGTTTACTTACTTATATTACCAAAAACAATACTCTTGTCTTAGGTGAGATGAATGCAATTTAAATAATCGCAATCGCACCAATCCATAATCCAATAACACAAGGTCAGAATTTGTAAGACAATAGTTGCAAACATAGACACAAAAATTTAGATTGATTGCATCACATGATCCGTCCAAGGGAAGCAAATCTCTCCAAATCTTTTTATGAGAAGCTTTTTTCGTGTGTAATGTTCCTCATTAGACAAAAAGCAAGGAAATATACAATTGAGGTCATAAATGCAATTACAAATGTTTGATAAATAGAGAATTGAGCTTATGACCTCTGCTTTCTCAGAATGAATATTACAAAATACATAATGCAACAGTTGTTAAAAATCTACTGATACTGACGTTTCTGTGATTTTATGAACAAGGAATAGGTGGTTTGTAGGTAGATGTCGATAAGTCAATCATTTTTTGACGTTACACGTGTTTTTATTCGTATATCTTGTGCAAGTGCAGATGTGAAGATGATAGTTGTAAATGCAAAAATGGAGGAAGTTGTTTTGAAAGTAATTTCCAATGTGAATGTTTGGAAGGATGGATTGGACCCATATGTGACAGCAAAACAACCATGGTAGGAAATCAAGGTACGAACGCTTATTAACAGTAAGGGTTTCAAACGAATTCTAATAATGCTGTTATCGATTGTAATTCTATTTTTTGTGTCAGAAAAATTGTCTGCATGAATATTTTCACTTATGAACATGGATTGATAACATGATAACATCGTAGCTTAAACAACGCAAACTTGTCAAAACATTATTATAAAGCATTGTCTTGAAACATGCACATCGATTGAAAAAAAATCAACATGGCACAAACAATAGTTTCACAAAACACGTTATAAAACTATGTTAAGTGGGCAAACCCGAGAATATCCTTCAGTATCCTTCATCTATCATCACGAACGCAATAACAAACCATCATTACAACAATACAAAAAAGTGGCGGGAAAACATGCTACGGTTTTGCAAAACCTGAGTCGCCTATCTTTCCTTATAACTAAAAACAAAAATCAGGATCATCGGATCCAACACACCAATCAATCAAATCGCTTGAAATAACAACCAATCACACAGAGCCAAGACGTGATAACCGACAAATCACAACACACTCCTATAACAATAGACTTCCCGTCTATCTACCATAAACTGAGCAATAATTTGCTTCCTCCGACATATATCCGCTAGAATGTAACTGAATCAACCTCGTAGATAAACTAAACCAATCCTCGGACGACGAAGACCCGACCCTCATCCCAGCAACTCAGCCGAACTCCACAAACATTAGAAGTAAGTCACCAAATTTAACATTCTCAAACCTTAGGCCCACCACAGATCGTGTCAGCAATAAAATCTTCAGCCACATGAAAAAAACAACAACAAAAAACCTGCTTCAACAACTGTACATAAACCGACATAACATCGAACAACAACTGGCATCAATCCATAGGTGTCTGCAAGATGTTGTGGTCCCACGAAGCTTGCAAATCAACCTAAGGGTACAACTACCGGGCCATAAACAAGATGAAGCTCTTACAACAAAGTGGCGTGAACTAGAAAGATACAGTGGTCTAACGTTTGTTGAGTTAATCAACAACTACCTACCACTACACCAAGAAGAAAACAACAAACGCATCGACAACACGATCCAGTCAGCCAAAGATAAAATCAACGAAATCGGCGACGCTGGTGAGAAGAAGGCAAGACACCTACTCACCAAGCACTTCGAATCGCCAAAGAGACGCATAAGCAAGGCTCATCGCCAAAACAAACGCGCCAAGCATTAACATAAACCCATACCAAACGGCTTTTTTTCAGGGCAACCAAAGACTCCAGAAAGAGAACTACCGAAAAAAAACAACAATAAAATGACAGAAAACACACAAAAACTTAAAAGAAATAACAAAAATCGTAAACATAACAAACAACTGAAACGAGACATTAAAAAAAACTAAATACAAAATAAAAAATCAGCGTAACAGAAAAAGTGGCCGTAGAAATAAATCAGCCATCTTCCAAAGAAAAGCCGACAACAACATGAAATCCAGCAAGAACCTTTCATCGCTCAAACTAAGAAACTCCGAAAAATAGTAATAGGCAAAAGCCTTAAAATTCATTCTGATACCAACGAAACCAAACAGAATAAAATTACCTCAGGATTTCAACAAAAGTAGTCGTTAAATGTGACTACACTACATCATGTGACACAAACAAATGCAACAACACCCATTCAAAGAAGATACAAACTGGACTCCCCGAACAACACAAAAAATAAAAACTTGAAAGCTATCTGAAGCTGCTAAAATCGAACTTCTAGAGATACCCTTTCAAACAAGGGAACAAAACATGTCGCGTGCCCGAAAAATCGCGATAAAGCAGCTTGCAAACAATAGATAAATTACCATAAACAAACCTTCGACAAGGGTTGGGGTATCGTCATTTTCAACACAAAAGATTACGTACACGAATGCGTAAGGCAAGTATTATACACAACTAGACAGCGACGACAAAGAACAAACAGTAAACAAAGTACACGAACTATTAAACAAAATGTACGAGAACAAACACACCGACCATGATATTTATAAGTATCTTGATCCAAAAGGACATAGAAATCCGTACCCCAAAGAGGTACTTATTGCCTAAAAATTCACAAACCTGCGCAAAAATCTAGAAGACACACAAGTCAAAACAAAATTTATATAAGTAAAAAAAAACATAGAACAAACTAACCGAACCACCACACGGACTCACAACGAGACCCAAAAATGAATATACTTGCCACGTTATTCGAAGAGCAAGACCACTAAATTTCATTAAATAAATTCTCACAAACAAACTAAGGAAAGAATGTATACTGCGACTGATGAGAAACCACACTCGGGTTTCAAAATGCAAGCGTCAAAGGGCCACTCTATCAACTTTGTAAAACCACAGGTCCGGCTGCGTCTCGCCATAAGCTTTCCCGACACAAACAAAACACTACCGTACACACTAATCCAAACCTCCCTACAAATATCCGAAGCGAAACAAGCATTTTTATTAACACAAACAATCGGATAAAAATGTAGGATCACACATTCGAAACGAATCAAACACAAACTCGACACAAAAACATTTTGGATATTTAGATGATGTTGCGCGCAAACAAATTTCGTAGGACTCAAAATAATTTGTCTGCAACTACTGTGCCATAGTAGTCTACAGCTGATATTCCATAATGCGTTCCTTCTTAAATAAGATGAAGCAAATATCCGATTTAAGTTTGACGTGGTTTATTCGAATACAAGCATGTCTTCCAGACTGAGAACAAGAAATTCTCTGAGTAGAATGTTGTACTACAAACGTTTGGGAACGATTAACTGAAAACAAATATAACCAAACGATACAGGAAGTGAGAACTAAGCTACTTTCACACAGGAAGTAAATACTCTCTATGATACAGGAAATTGGAAACAGGAAGTAACTAATAGGAAGTAATGCTCCATGACTCAGGGGTCAAAGGTCAAATAGGTGGGATAGTCACGTGATCCACCTCAGTAAAGGAACTCTAACGGTGACTTAACATTAACCTTTGTTTACAAAATTTCATTTGCATAAAAACAGCCTTGACTCAACGAGTGAACAATTTAGCTGCTCTGAAACAATTACTAACTCAAAGTTGCATAAGAATACAATCACTAAAACCTACTTTAACTGAAAGGTCTCAAAAGAAGGTACTTCAAAGTCCACTGAATGTGTCCATTATGATGTTCATTGTTCGCATACTTCAATGAGTTCTTGGCCCTTTGTTAGGTGCACATGTGCTAAGAGTCTCACAATGGAACAAGGCTATTGAAGTTTCCTTCAAGAATACTTTGGCATAATTCATGAAAAGATTCAACTCACCGATATTTATATGGGCTGTATAAGACTATCGCATCAACAGGTTCAAAGATGTTCCATTAAAAGGTCTTTACAAGCAATCTTGGTGAGAACTATAGCTGGTCGCCTTCAGAGACATGTCCACTCTCTGAAGGTCTGAACTTAAAATGGCTAAAAGCACGCTTGGAATGGGTACATGTGAGCATTGCATAATACAAAAGGTAAACATTGAAGGGGTGGAAATTGATGGTGACTCACTTCACATGACTTTGAATTTGAACTATGGCCAAATAATGGGATGTTGATTTTGACGGTAACAGGTGGGGAGCCTTTTTCACATTTTTTACATTTAAAAAACACTAAATACAAAATAAAAATTCACCGTAACAGAAAAAGTGGCCATAGAAATAAATCAGCCATCTTCCAAAGAAAAGCCGACAACAATATGAAATTCAGCAAGAACCTATCATCGCTCAAACTGAGAAACTCCAAAAAATAGCACTAGGCAGAAGCCTTAAATTTATTCCGACACCAACAAAACCAAACAGAATAAAACTACCTCATGATTTTAACAAACATAGTCGTAAAATGTGACCACACTACATCATGAAACACAAACAATTGCAACAACACCCATTCAAACGTGACTCCCCGAACAACAACAAAAAACCAAAAAACTTGAAAGCTATCTGAAGCTTCTAAAATCGCACTTCTAGAGATACCCTTTCAAACAAGGAAACAAAACATGTCGCGTGCCCGAAGAATCGCGATAAGCAGCTTGCAAACAACAGACAAATTACCATAAAAACCCTTCGACAAGGGTCGGGGTATCGTCATTTTCAACACAAAAGTCTACGTACACGAATGCAAAAGGCAATTACCCAACACTCAGTTTTATACACAATTAGACACCGACGACACAGAACAAACAGTAAACAAAATACACGAACCATTAAACAAAATGTACGAGAACTAACACATCGATCTTGATACTTAAAAGTATCTTGATCCAAAAACATAAAAGTTCGTACCCCGCGGTGGTACTTATTGGCTAAAAATTCACAAACCTCCTCACTAGTCAAAATAAAATTTACAGAAGTAAAGAAACATAGAACAAACAAACGGAACCACCAAATGGACTCACGACGAGACCTAAAAATTAATATACTTGCCACGCTACTCGAAGAACAAGACAACTAAAATGCATTAAAATAAATTGTCACAAACACAAACTAAGGAAAGAATCTACACTGCGACTGATGAGAAACTACACTCGGGTTTCGAAAACGAAAGCGTCAAAGGGCCACTCTATCAAATTTGTAACACCATAGGCCCGGCTGCGTCTCGCCATAAGCTTTCCTCACACAAACAATCGGATAAGAATGTAGGAACAGATATTCGAAACGAATCAAACACAAACTCGACACAAAAACATTTTGGATAGTTAGGCCTCTTTCACATTTTTTACATATCAAGCAATACACCATCTATGAAATATTGGGTCAAAATACTTTCCAAACAGCCTTTAAACCTTAACTGGAGCATTTGTACCGCGAATTCTGAAGAGATTAGTAATACCACTTGCCATACATGTAGTTCTTCTGGTAAAGTTAGTATTCAATATGACTATTTTGACTCCTGCGGTCAAATGTATGAAGATAACTTGAAATATAAGGCGGGCAATAAAATGCATTCACATAGATATAGTTATGCATGTTGTCAGCGTTATTTACGGGCATGTTTACATATCTGTAACTAAATCGTCAAAGAATAAGTGCCTCAATAGATGTTACCTTTACACACTATCACGTGAAGTGCGTGAACTTGAGCGAGTTTCAAACATATATACGTAAATTTATGACCCGACTATAACCTCAATAAATGCAATAGTTTCCACAGTTTTAATATCAACCACAATTGTAATAAAATCAACCACAAATATAATAAAACAGTCAACCATTAATGTAACAGCCCGGAACCACAACTTTAATAAATAAGTTAACCATAAATGTAATAAAACTCGACTATAAATGTAAAAAAACTTGAATTTTTCTATGATCATTTGTTCATCAATGCCCTGAGTAAATCATAAACTTCAATAAGACTAGTGTAATGTTATTGCATACTACTTTCCCTGAAACTAGTTTTCCTTTCCGAAACACAGATTATAATACACTCACAACACTATCAGAGGTACCGATCAAACCATTCGATAAAGGAAGTGGAAAAGCAGTTAAAGACACTAATAATGACATAATAAGGAAGCGTCAAATAGCTCGCCAATGAGTGATACCACGCGAAGTTTACAACAGACGACTTAGAGCAAACAACAGAATATACAACCTTATAACAGAAACTTACGACACCAATCATGTTTGCGACGAGAACTTATATCTATAACTCTGACTAGCGAATACTATACGAAAACTACCTCTAAGGTAGCGGAAAAATATCAGTATCCCCAGTGAAGGAACAAACTTCAAATGGGACAACATAGGAATACATACAATCTATCATTCCACGCAATTTATCCTTTGAAGATGATTTTGGGTCGACTTGCAATTTTTTGAAAAACAGCGTTAAGGGATCGTAGTGTTATACATTTTATCCACTCTGGAGTATAGACTGCACTAACAGAAAGATTACAGCAGTGTCTTGCCATGGCAAATCAGTTCTATACACAAAACAGCGAAACGTAAAATACTCTTTCAAATACACAAAACACACTAAACGCAAACAATAAACTTTTCTTAATTCATAGATAAATATTAGAGGGCTAATTCTTCAATTTTGATGACAAAATATATTTATTACATTTAGGATTGACAAGTATTACATTTATGGGTGATTTTTTATTTCATTTATGGTTACCATTTATTACAATTATGGTTAGTGTTTTTACTACATTTATAGTTGATGTTTGTTACATTTATGGGTGATATTACATTCATGGGGCATTTTATTACAATTATGGTTAATGTTACATTTATGGATATTATTACATTTGTGGCGGTTACACCAGACAACCGGGGCATACATGTATGGAAAATGAGTGCATAAATCTTCGGAGGACACAAATCTTGACGCAGGCATAAAACTATCATGGTAGACTTTCACTTTTATTTTCTGTGACAATGTGTTCATATCCTGATATGACCAGGAGAACTAACAAAATTAATGATAGTATCAGCACTCATTCCTGATACAGAACATTAAATATTCATTATATTTCCATGCCATGTCCGTCGCATTTTAATTGGTCGAGCTGAACTATGTGACTGACCACAAATGCACAGTATGGTCTGTTTATGTGCCCGTGAGTATGAATAATATCGTAAACATCATAACTTTACAGCTGAAACGTAAATTGTAATTTGTACACAGATCGTAATCAATCACAAAAAATCGAGCACTTAAGGGCGAAGTTAGCACACTTTTCAAAACAAATCACCAGATTTGCAAAATTTTTACAGCGCGCACTACTCACTGACAAGTTCTAGGGCCCCGCTATGTTCGCATAGGAAATGTTCGTAAATTCTGACGGTTTTT
>LD366787.1:0-22864 GCA_001465055.1 Ptychodera flava | reverse complement strand
TAGTCCAAAGGAAACTGACCAGTCCCGAAAGATGGACACCCTAAAGTATGTTTGTTTGTTTGCTCTCTTGTCTGGTTTAAGGTTGTATGTACCTTGAAAGTACGGATTTAAACTATTGCCCATACGTTTTTCAAGCTAAACCATTCTCTTTCAAAGTCAAAAGTAAAAATTTGCGTTCGCTGTGCAAAAGTTTGGTACCAGAGTTACAAATTATCTTAATTTACAGATAGTTGGAATTGAAAGTGACCGCTATCCCTTTGTTAGCTCTACAGGGAAAATAAATATTCAAATACCACAAAAGTAAGAATTCGAAAATTTCATTTACTTCATGAGCTTCAAAGTAAGCCCATACTTGTCGCAGATCAAGGTACTGTATAAATTTTAGAGTCCGAATATCGGTCTCTTAGAAGCATTCTACCTTTATCACATCTATGATAGGAAATCAAATCAAGAGATACGCAGTCTGTAAGAGTTGAAGATTTGCTGATATATGTTGTGTTTCCTATATGCAACCAGCAACCTAGGGAGGCTAGTCTAACTATGATGTAATAAAGTCTTGAAACCTTTAGTTCGTATCCAGGGTTTAATTCCACTGAATTTGCTGAATTTCAGCCAACATAGACAGACTAAATTCAGCAGTTTTAGACTATTAACACTTTTTATATATATGTAGTGGTAGTCTACTTTACTAGTTTTGACGCTGAAATGCCAATTACCTATACTGCTCTATTATAATTAATCATTTACAAAAAGTATCCACCAAGTTTAGAAGTAGCTCTGGTTAGCACGGTTGTGTGTTAATACCGGCAATAGGCCTCCCAACATAGCCGGAAACACACTGCCCTGCCACGCAAAGCTAGTTTTGTCTGAGGAGTTGCTCGCAGGCTATAAGTCATGGTTTTGGCCTACAGTGTTCTTGAGTTTACTGGCACTTACAAATCTTTGATAAAAGTTCGCACGATTTTCTCACACAGTTTCTTTTGTCAAAAGGTAACCAACGTTTCTTAGTTTCTTTATACATGATATGGTATAAATGAAAGCATCGTCTATGCTGTAAAGAGTTATGATGTGGCGACAGGTGATGCGTGGATATGCGCACTTTGTTAACATTTCCACCACACACTTATAGAGGGCGCTTCAATTCGGGAATTCGTTTCTAAGATGTAACTTTCATTTCGTTACGTAAGGGGCACAAGCTTTCATGAGGAAGCTTAAAGGTATACAGTCACCTGTAATCTAAATATGCCCATATATGGTCAGAGGGTCGTTCCTTGGTATTCAAAATGCCCATATGAGGGCGGTGTTTTTAAAAAGCGGCCACCCGCTCAAAATCTGTGATTGGTTAGATTTTCTCTTTCCATGGTAACTGTGGCAAAATTGGAACAAGTGGCAGTATACCTTTAAGTGGACTGTGCTTTGTCAGTCTTTATGCTTGGTATTTCAATGTCATGAAGTAAACAGTTAGAAATCAAACAATTCTATGGAAGGCATATTTGCATAGCTATTTATTGTCTTTGCGCAGTAGCAAATTCAATATGTTTTTCGAAAGAGCGTGGTAAAATAGTCATGTTGAAACTTGAATTTGATGCACGGATTTATACCATAGATAATAATGATTGATTACAATTTTATCCTCTTTTTGCTTGAGTTAACTTTCAGTCCCTTAACATCCTTGAAATATTAATGAATACTTCGTCAGAAACTGATGCAAATATAAAGTTCTTGTTTTGTATGCCATTATAGGGGTCATCAATTTTTTGTGCAATGGGTAGTGGTTCACTTATTTTGATTGATGCGCAGGAAGAATTTGCCGGCCCACCCCCGGCCATAATAACTGAACGCTCCCTAATGTTACTCAATTTATGACAGAATAATGAACTCGTTAATTTAAAAAAGTTCCTATGATCGCGAGTATATCATCCTCCTGATAAATTATTCCTCACGCTGATAGTCATAAATATATTACGAAAGCTATTTCAGAATCACTTGGGTTCCAACTTCCATAAAGAAATGGACGCTACACTGTCACTCGTTATAGCTTGCTTTTTTAATGTCATGCTGTAAACGATTAGAAATGAAAGAAATATCCAGACGACATATTAGTTAAAAATTGAATAATATAACTATGTTACATAGACATCAGCATTGCAAATAGGAAGCTATCTTCTTTTGATGAACAGCGCGATACAAGTCCCATATTTTCATTTGAGTGCATACAGTAGAATACACATGTTTATAATTGAGTTTGCGGCTTAGGCTTATACAATACTTAGTGGTGATGATTCAAAAGATTTTCTCCTGTCTTTCCCCTTTTTGCGCTTGATACGCTTAAGTCATTAATTGATATAATTCTAAATCATTGGTGCAAATGTAAAATGTAATGTAAGCCATTGATCCCATAGTCGAGCATATTCTGAAACAATCCATCTTCAGGTCCTTCCACTGGGTTGTCTTTGAAAACGCTGTTCGTCATCGCTATGGACTATTTAATCTTTTTCTTCCAAGGGGTGGTATTTTCTGGTCGTGGACCTGGAATTTACAAACAGTGGTTTATTAAATGAAATCATTTCAAATCCAAAGGTTTAATAATTCAAGATTGGGAGAGCCCGAGACGTTTCCGGCATTCAGTAATGTGGAAAAGTAACTTAAATCTCAGATTATTCGTATATATCAAGTTTGATGACTGAAGGGTCCCTCTAGTGTCAAGGATTTTTACTGGTTTAAAAGTAGCCCGGGCAAAACCTTCTTCACCCTTTTGATGTACACTGGAATAACACCGTGGGGTTTATTTTCTGAGTTAGTTTGAACACAAGTCCACAGGACAGGCAAAGTCACACACAAACTAAGCCTTTGTCTCACTATACGGCTAGTTTTGTTACACTTGTTTGCATGGATTTCATTGACACAAATGATATACAATGATATAGAAATCGCTTACTCTGTTCAGATGTATTCCGCCTCGACTGTCGTCCTGGTCGTCATCGACCATAACGAAAGCATCCGTATTGTCTACAACAAACTGGGACGCAATCAGGAGAGTAATGAGCGAAACAACCAGTGTCTTCATGGTTGGGGGATACCAGTACAGTTTCGTCTCTGAATAACGATAAAATTACAACAGGTAGAGTATTAGATCCCAGTCACTTAATTATAATTGCTGAAGTAAAGCTGGCTCGGAAGGTTATGTCGTATTTGTCAATTGTCACTATTCACAGCAACTTTAGGAGTCTATCGTGTATAATTCAATGGTAAATTCAGCCAACCAATTGGCTAACGGCTTCTGAGATGTTTTGCACAACAGCCAAATTCTAACGATTAGCATTAGAGTGCAGTAGAAACTAATTCAATTCATTTGCATGTAGAAATGCGCGAAAATGTCACTAGCTTTGATATTGCACAGGCGCCTCTGGAATTGCCAGTGTGGTATACACAAAGAGAAGGGCCCCCTCTGTGTATACCCTTATAGCAATTCCTGGTACCTCATTCGAAAAATTTCACAAAAGACTCAGAACAAAAAGCAATTTCGAAAACCTTATATAAAAAGTGGTGTAACCATACCTAATTGCACAATAAATTGACGAAAGTGTTTGTTTATGTATGTTTGTCTATTTCCTTTGTTGGTAACCAGTAACGAAGGTTGACTATCACATAGCCATGTTCTCTAAGCTAACGGATTATTTAAAGGAATATAAACCAATGTACATGTAGGTACACAAGTAAAACCTTTATAAAATACAGAAAGCAATATTTTACCTTTTCCACTGCGAGAAACTTGCCAAATCTTTAGGTCAAATAACCAACCAGTTGGTAACACTGATGATCACCGGTGAATAAGGAGTCTATAGTGACGAGCATAGATGTCAATGACACATTGGCGCAATCCAATCTGGGTCACGCAAAACAGAACAGCCTTTGAGCCTGAGAAAAAACATTTCAACAATCAATAGCTGCCTATAATTTAAGAGGAGACAGCTTCATTCATTGGTATAGGGGCATTGTTCAATTATCTGCCCTTGGATGCTGATGTCATGGTCGACTAAAAGATGAATAGGTTTCCCTTTTAAACATGGCCATTTATAATATTCGGGACATCACAATTGCTTCAGGATAAAGAGCGAAATTGTTGTTTGTTCGTACAAAGCTCCTTGAAGCGTAATGGAGCAAGCTACTTGCGTTTAACGTCACAGCGAGGCTCTGACCAAAGACTCATAAATATCACAGTACTCCCTCTCACCAAGTCACCCATTTTGTTTTGATGAATTCAAGCAGTGGAACATGCAATGGCATAATGTTTAGCTCACTTGTTTACACACGTGAGCTAATGTCTCAGCGATGTCTGTCTGTCTATGTGTGTGTCTGTCTGTCTGTGGGCCCGATATCTCAAGAACGGCTCATCAGATCAGAATCAAATTTAGTACATAGATTGAATTTGAAAATAGCAAGAACTAATCAATTTTTGGTGGGTGTGGCTTGCATATATTATGCTCATTTGAATAATCAATGATTTAAGAAAAAAAACATATACAATGAGAACGACTCCACAGAATTGGATGAGATTTGCTACAAATGTTAATCACACAAGCATTTATCTGCCATGAAAGACATAAAAGTGTTACATGCAAGTTAATTGCTAATTTGCGTATTTGATGTATGTTCGTAATTAGGGATATATATCTTAATTGACTCAATCAAAATTGACGAAACTTGGTATGTGTATTGAAGATACTATGATTTAACATTACTGAAAGTCATTCAGCATTTTGACTTGAGTCAATTCCTAATTTGCATATTCAATGAACTTTCCATTAGGGTTATATATTTTAATTGCCTCGACCAAAGTTGACGAAATGAAGATACTATTAGCATTTTTACTTCAGCTAATTTCTAATTTGCATATTAATGAACTTCCCTAAGGATATATACCTGGATTGCCTTCAAAAAGTTGACAAAACTTGCTGTGTACATGGAAGATACCATGATACAACATATATAACATTTACTGTAGCAAATTCCTAATTTACATATTTAATGAACTTTCCTTATTAAGGATATATACCTGGATTGCCTTCAAAAAAGTTGACAACACTTGCTATGTACCGTTACATGTAAGATACCATGATACAGCATTATTGAAAGTGATTAAGCATTTTTACTTCAGCCAACTTTTAATTTGCATATTTAATGAACTTTCCTAATTAGGAACATATACCCGGATGAACTTGATCAAAGTTGCTGAAACATGTTACGTACATTGAAGATAGTAGTTTTAAACAACGTTGAAAGACATTTAGCATTTTGACTTCAGCCAATGCCCAGTTTGCATATTAATGAACTTTCCTAATTAAGGTTTTATATATTGATTGCCTTGACCAAAGTTAATGAAACCTACTATGTACATGGAAGATAGTGTAAAAGAACATTATTAAAAGTCATTTAGCATTTTTATTTCAGCTGATCACTTATTTGCATATAAATGAACTTTCCAAACTAATGATATATATCTGGATTGACATGGCTGAAGTTGACAAAACTTGCATTTGAATATTTGATTAACTTTGCAACTTAGAGATATAAGACTTGAAGGACCCTAATTATGAAACTTGCTATGTATATTGCTGAGACAATTATGTTGTACAAGTGAAAGATATTTTGCGTTTTCATGTCAGATAATTTATCATTTTGTGATCTAATGACCTTTCATACTTTGGCATATATAAGTTGAAGGACTTGAATAAAGGCAATTACACTTGCTATATAAAGTGGAAATATAATGACAGTAGTCAAAGAAATTTAGTATTTTTATTTCAGCTAAATACAACTTTTTATACTTAATGGAGACCTTGAAATTAAGCTGTGGTGCTGTTCATGATGTTGATCCTAACACTTTCAATGAAGTTGCAAACACGTGGCAAACGTATAAATTAACAGACAACTGCAGTTTATACTGAAACACGGAGCATTTTCAGTTCATATCTGGTTTATTCTCTTTGTAAGGTGAGTTCTTACATGTAACTCGTCAACAGTGCCTGTATATGCGTAATTTCCAATATTATTGTTTAGAACTGAATGATAGTCGGGACCAAAACTCGCTTGTCAATAACAAAAGCCTGTTGTGTACCATTCTTTCTGTACTAGGAGGCTAATATTTGGCTCGGATTTCGCCATGCTTTCAGAAGAAAGTTTACGTTTCATGGAATTAAAACTGTAAAGAATATTGTGAAAAGTTACAGCCATTGACTAATACGCTCCAGCGACGTTCACAAATATTTACGATGGACACCCTAAAGTTTGTTTTCTTTCTCGTCTGATTTAAGGTTACCCGGGGGTAATATGTTTCTTGAAAGTTATGAATGAAAGTTTTGCCAAAGTTTTCTTCAAGCTGAACTATTTCCTCACAAAATCTATAAATATTGGGGCTCACCGTGCAAATTGCGGTACCAGAATTAGAAATTATTGCAATTTAATTGGAATTGAAAGTGACCGGTATTCCTTTGTCAGCTCTATAGGGAAAATAAATATTCAATTTCCACAAAAGTAAGAAGGCGAAAACTTCCTTCTCTTTATGAGCTTCAAAGTAAGTCCACTCTCGTGGTAGAGCAAAGTACTGTCAACATTTTAGAGTCCGAATGTCTGTCTCTGAGGCGCATTCTATCTTCATCACATCTATGATTGGAAATCAATTCAAGAGATAGGCAGTCTGTAAGAGTGAAGATTTGCGGATATATGTAGTGTTTCCTATTTGCCACCAGCAACCTCAGGCTTAGATTAACTGTGATGTAATAAATACTAGTAGTCTTGAGCCATCGGAAACCTTTTCAGTTCGTATCCAAGGTTCGGTTCCAAATAGTCTCGACTTCCAGACCTCGGTCGCTTCGCTCTTGCAACAAAATAATCATAGAAAAGTGCGCCGCAAGCGTTCCACCATAAAAAGAGAGTGTTTGAATTTGTTTCTTGTTACCACCCGCGTCTTTTTTGTTGTTGTTGGGGGGGGGGGGGGTTCATACTCATCGGTACAGGTATCCTTAATATCCCTGTTTGCATGTCCAAAATTCTAAAGAGAAAACGGAAGTTGCAGCCAGTGATTAAAGACAGTAACTGTTGCATCAAATAGTGCAAACAAGCATTTTATGAATAAGAAAAGAAAGGACAAAAGAACCCCCCAAAAACACGCGTCGCCGCATCACTTTTGTTGAATGTCAAGGAGCAGAAACTATATTTTTTGGCCTTAATAGCATCGAGTCGCTTCGCTCCACGACATGTTTGTCCCTACCGCCAGCGGCGCACTTTACTTTGATGGTTTACAGCGCGTCAGCGAAGCGAACAAGGTCTAGAAAGCGGGACTAGTTTTCACCAATCTTCGCCCACAAAGACAGACTGGGGGATAGAGGGACAGTTTTAGACTATTTACTTTTCGTAGATATGTAGGTGTACTTCCTTAATACCTTACTGATTTTGACCCTGAAATGACAATTACTCATACTGCTCTGTTATCGTTAAACATCTACAAAAAACATCCAGCAAGTTTAGGAGTTGCTCGCAGACTGTCAGTCATGGTTTTGGCCTATCGTACTTGTTACTTGTAAGTGAATTAGTATTCTTGAGTTTACTGACGCTTACAAATCTAAGATCAAAGTTCTCTCGTTTTTTCTCACACAGTTCCTATTGTCAAAAACTAACCAACTTTTCTTAGTTTGTTTACACATGATATTGTATAAATGAAAGCATCGTCTATGCTGTACAAGTTATGATGTAACGACAGGTGATGCGAAGACATGCATACGTACTTGGTTAACGTTTCCACCACACGTTTATAGAGGGCGCCCTCCATTCCAAGACCACAAATTTATTGTTATGGGTACTGTTGATAAAATTAAATTTTTCTATCATTATTGTATACTTACAAAAGTACCCTACAGCACTTGGATCCTAAATGATGATCAATATTAATGCCAAATTCACGCAGTTGTAGTGCAGACCCTCAGAAATATAGTCAACATAGATGCAGCAGTAGCATTGCACAGTGCCTTGATGCGCGGTCACAGGACTGCCTCAGCAGACTCTCTGAACAGTAAACTAACTGTTCTATAAAGGTACTGTGCAATGCTGCTACATTATTTGGCATTATTGGCCATGTTTGCTATGACTAATAATGCCTCGTGCCCCAGTGGTGCAAGAGTAAATTAGAGTATGAAACAGGCCATCCTTGAAACAAATAATCAGTTCAAACATCGAACGTCGACCTAACAAGCCTGTATACCGGAAGATGAGGACAAGTTTAATAGACCGCAAGATACCACAACGTATCGTACTTTCAGTACTTACGTTTCTCACTTTTTGTCAAACAACGCATTCTCAGTGAAATACGGATCTTTGTGTTCAAAATGTCTTCTGTGATATCCAGGAAAAAATATTTGGTCTGTTTGAATTTTCAGGAAAGCCGTAATTTGGCGTTACACCTCCTCTTATGGAATAATCTCTTGCATGTGTTGGCTGCAGCAAGCGCAAGTTCAAAGGTCTTGTACTTATCTTCACTACGAGTAGATTATTATCTTACAACTAGGTGGTCTATTTGATAATGATTTATCTGCCTCAGTCGTTTTTTATGTTGTCTCGAAGGTTATTTTGCACACAACTAGTCAGCTGAAGCGCCATTAACCTTGCTTTTCTGCAAACATGGTTTTCAAGAAGATATTCTCTCGTTTTAGGAATGCCCATACCATCATGATTATGGAAACTTTAAGTAAGTGTGTTCCCTTAACAGTTGATGATTTGTTTTCTCAAAAAGTGATTCATGTTCCTCAGCTACAATGTGTGATTCATATAAAGCTGGTATCTAGCAAGCATGCGTAACTTTCGTGTGCGAAACATTGAGTCCTATCGACATTGTGACGACTTGTCTTCTCATTATGCCTGCTGTCCCGTTTTTTTGTGTTTTTTTGTTGTTTTTTCTTCATTTGATGAAAATAAGCCGTTCTAGCGTCACTGCACAAAATACAGTACATATTCAGAGAGAATTTAAGCGGTTAGACCGTTATTTGAACAAGATTGTTGACAGGTATGTTTCTCCATGGTCGGCAAGAGTAATCAAAAGCCGTGATTAGATAATTTTCAAAGTGTGCCCGTGAAGAAGCATACAATAGTTGACAGAGTGTTCAGAGCGCCAATAGATGCCAAATTGTTACCATTTTTACACTATTTTTGTTTTCAATATCAACAATATTTTCTTGTTCTACTCTCAAAAGCATGTTAATATACACAGTATTCAGCTTGTCAACTCAGCTTGTACATGGGTATGGGACTGATCAGTTTCTTCGGCCTGGGGTGGATTATTTTTTGAAAAAAGTTCACTGATACGTTTAAAAATGAATCAATTTAAGAACCTACCTTTGGAATATAGCTCTACAAAGTGCTAATAACAGATGGTGTTGAACATCTGCGAGCAGAACTGCCAAACACATGTTTATTTTTTCTTTGTGTGCATGGCTAATAAATACGGCTATAGGCCTATGATCACAGGGTACACTGGCTTGTTGTTTATTTGTGTTTGTTTGTTTGTGTGTATGTTTGTGTTTGTTTATTTGTTATTTTTAATAAAATAACAGCGAAAAGCTGTTTTGTTAATATTTGTCAATAAAGAGCAGTTTATTTGTTTATTTGTTTGTTTATTTATTTATTTGTTTGTTTGTTTGTTTGTTGATACGTATTTCCGATGGTTAGGGTTAGGGTTAGGCTTAAGTTAGGGTTAGGGTTAGGGTTAGGGTTAGGGTTAGGCTTAAGTTAGGGTTAGGGTTAGGGTTAGGCTTATTCACTCCTTCTATATATAGAGGGAGTGAATAAGCCTAACCCTAACCCTAACCCTAACTTAAGCCTAACCCTAACCCTAACCCTAACCCTAACTTAAGCCTAACCCTAACCCTAACCATCGGAAATACGTATCAACAAACAAACAAACAACTAAATAAATAAACAAACAAATAAACAAATAGACTGCTCTTTATTGACAAAAATTAACAAAACAGCTTTTCGCTGTTATTTTATTAAAAATAACAAATAAACAACACAAACAAACAAACAAACACAAATAAACAACAAGCCAGTGTACCCTGTGCTATGATAGGTCTAATGGAGGAGGGGGGGGGGAGACTTGAAAAAGTTTGGTCATATAGACGGGGGTGAGGAACTTGAAAATTTTTGAGGGTTTTGACGGCTATCTAGTAAAAAATGAGATTTCAATCATGGTCCCACCCCCGTTGAACGCAGCCTAATGCAAAATTCCAGGATCTTTCAACACCGTGCATGACAAAATGAGTCTGGTTTCAAACAGAATGGTGGCGTAAACTCTTTTCTCAGTGCAGAACGATCCATAGGCACTGCGGTATTTGACAGCGCTTTTAGTGTAATATTAAGTACTACTACACTAAAAAGCGCTGTGAATTACGGAGGTGCCTGTGGATCGAACGATCAGTTCAGTGGTTCAGTGCCAACAACAAGATGACCCTTGACCTTTCCAGGTGAAAGCGCGCCCTCAAAGTTCGCGCATTTGTTCTGTTGGTTTGTTGGCATCACCTGCATGCGTTCTCTCAGACGAGGCTCAGGCACATCCAGCTTCATTCGCATGTTCAATGACGTTTCTTCGATGTCTCTGTGTAATACATTCATGTTCGCAAGTACATAACAAGATTGGTCAAGTCCTTATTACTACAAACCAGTATGCTCAGTTCATACGTTAGAAGCGTTAATGCAAGCGCTCATACATGGTATATGTGGGCCAAAGATACGACTTTGAGAATCATATTTTTCTCCCTAGTACTTCTGCTGGTCCTGTGGATATCGATATTTCTATATGGGAGTTTCTACTATGCGTACATGCCCACCGTTGCCCACGTTCGACCAGTCTATCTACAGTATAGGTAAGTTCAACGAAATAGGGAGACCAGTTTCTAAGTGTCACTTATCTCAATCCAAACTACCTCCATGCTGATAAACTGTGTTAAAAAGGGAGGTATCTGCATGGCGAAAAGTTCATGATACCGCCATAAGTGTGAATCACTGTCCCTCCACAAATATCTGTGAAGGGCCCATGGCCTGAACGACTGTAGCTCTGCGCGGCATGGCTGTGTGTTACCGGCCGTATAACGCCAGAAACACACAGCCCTACCCCGCAGAGCTAGAAGCACTGTTACTCTACTCCACTGGTTGGGTAGAGTATCCGTGCCTGAAGGTAGTAACATTATAAAGAGGTATTAAACCGGTGCTCAGTGAAGCATGATAAAGTGTACACTCTCAATGAAAACGCATCACACGTTTACTGCTTCTGTAGAAAACACAAAGTTACAACTATGACAGCCTGTAATATTCCAGAGAACATCTCTTTACTCTGCATAGTTGCAGTGCTGTAGCTGGAGGTTTTGCCCCAAGTTATGTGGGTCGGATGGCAGCACTGCAGCTATGCTTTGCCATGTATTTAGAACAATAAAATGTGATAGAGGGACAAGGTTCATCATGCAGCAGCCTACACAATAAAGTGTATGTATGTAGGCTAGGCATTTTTGAGATGATTCTTCAATGGTACAAAATATCTGAGAGTTTGTAAAGCTTCCTCAATAACTTTCCACATTTGAAGCCACATTATTGCCACTTTATCCCAATACCTGTGTGTAACTTTTATAAATCATCATCCAAAAACACTTGGACACATCAACAAGAGTAATTGACGATCAAGCAATAAAGCACACCCAGTGAAAGTATACCACGAGATTTTGACCAGTTCACCACATATATGCACGAGCGATAGCGAGTGCATTTATGAAGTGAACTGGTCAAAATCGAGTATTGTGTATTGTTAATCTTTTGTCAAGCATGGCCTAAAATTAAAAATCACTACAAACCATGTAATCATTGTGATGCTCATTTCTTGTAATTTCTCCATCTCTAATTTTTTTTATTCTTTAAACTTTATTCCCACAAGCTTATCTGTCACTTCCACATCTGCCAAGCCCTTAAAACAGATTGTTGAGCCAAAACCTATACATATTTCATCTATGCAGCACATTATCCTTAATCATGTGTACATTATCCATGTTCTTCTAGCTCTTCATTGTTCATTTATCTAATGCAAGACATGGGATATGTTATGCCTCATTGGTTTTTAACAAAATTGACATGATGTTGAACTTTGCACGATAAGGGCTAAACTGTTGACGGACTTGAACAACAAACATTTAAATATAAAATAATAATAGTGAGGGAGTATCTGCCTTCTCACCCCATCTTAGGGCTGGGTCATCCCTCTGTTGTTGGAGCAATCTATACACATGTTAAAATCACACAAAAAATACATTTTCAAGACAAAAAATAAGCAAATTTTAACATATGCAAATTATGCAGTGCTATGTAAATAGGCTTCTCCTCTGTTTTTCAAGCTGGTGAAAACACTCAAGTATGATGGCATAAAATTACACAATTGTTTTTTCAATTTTGCTCATAATAAAAACAACTGAATCCCCTTCCTATAACTGCAGTTCCATTTATCATGTGCATATTGTTATTGTCCATGTCTTCTTTAAAATCATGCAAGGAACAGACATGTTAATACCTTGGGTTCCCAAACCATTTACAGAGTTTCATAAGTTGTAGCAATAACACTGCATTGGTCACTGTTGTCCTGGAGAAGCAATCATAAGCAACTAGATGTTGGCATTACCTTGTTATCCGATTTTCTGTTTGAATCGTTTGCAAGCTTTCATGTCACCATTGATATCAAAATCCATTTAATATTGATTGATTCATAACAGTTAACACTACTACCTCATCCATCCCACTATGCATTTTTGGGCTTTTTCCTGTTCATGTAATAGAGTAATATACATCATGAGAAGTGTACTGGCATTTGCTACAATTCTTTACCTCTATTAGGCTTAAGCTGTTCATTCATATTTCAGGATAGAAAAGCTATTTGTCGTGGGCATCAAAATAATATTGTGTAAAATTTCTATAATTCACAGTACTTGTCCAGAAGTTGATATTGGAAAACCAGGATGCACGTACCCAGAAGCCAATGTAACACTATTGGACAAACCTTTACATGGTCGTCAGGCAAGTACAAATATTCAATTGTACCCCACCCATTGGTCGATTTATGGTCATGTGGTACGCATCACATATGCCAAGGGCCAGTTAACAGTTTACAATTTTCATGGAGAATATTGTATAAGATGTGTTACAAAGCACACATTGCCGGCTTGTTAGGGTAACAGCATGCATTTGTCTCCTTTAGCCTTGTTCGTTATTATTGAAGTGTGAGTTTCTGTTGGAGCATGTTGTATATTGTTTTATGACTTAGGAGTAGGAAAAAACTTACATCATATTATTGTCTGTTTGTTATTTCACAATTACCTTTACATTTTACTGTGAGGGACATTGTGTTTGTAACATCATTTGATCATTTTATTTTAGTAAAACAACAGTAGATCCACATGCAGAATTGTAGCACGGAAGATCATATGTTCATCACTGGTACTTTTGTAATTCAGACAAGGGAGTGATATGTTCTCAACCCAATCAGTGAATTATGTGGCATAATATTGTGGCATACATCTTCCTTCCTGTGGACTCCCTAGAACAGTGTCAATCTGTATGACAATACACCTTCTGAGCAATCTACTCAAAATTGTAAATGGCCTATGACCTTGTATTCTAAAGGTCATGTCCTGAAAGTGTCCTTTTTGTCAATTTTACATAATGCATCCGTAATTTCAATCAAATATGGACTCTTAGCATCAAAGTTTAGATACTTGACAAATGTTACAAAGACAATGTCACTGCAAAGATTGGCCAGAAAGTAATGCATCGTCTGGGTAATGCATAATCTAGATACATAACAGCTTTTGCAAGTAAATTTACTTCTTCAGTGTACCTACAAAAGAATGAGATTTTCATTATATATATATACATGTAGTCACTTCGTCTAATCACAATTGTGGTTTTATTTCTGTTCTCAGTTGCTGATGAGAGGACAGTCGTACAGAATTTTTGTTGACTTAGAAATGCCACAGTCTCCTGTCAATGAAAATCTTGGTAAGTTTCACTCCATTCAGTGGTATGACTTCTGATCATACCGAAACAGTCATTGCTACAGGTATGCCACACCTGCTGTCCTGTCATATGTCAGCCTTAATAAAAAAAGCCACAGTATGTATACATGTCTGTTGACTCTTTTGTTCATGTCAAAATGTGTCTACCTAAATAGAATCAATATTTCTGCCAAATGATGTACTGATCCAATTTCTTTACCGAGTCAAGTAGAGAGAAAGAAAAGGAGAGAGAAATTTCTTGTATTATAGTTTTGGGGAAACAGATCTAGCTAGTGGTAGGAAGATCCCTATTGTCAAAAGATTGGGTCCTCATTTTTCTGCCAGGACCACATACCTTTGCAATTTCACTTTTTGATCAGTATGTACTGAAAGAAGTGTATTACAAAGAACACATACAGACATGGGGAAGCATAGGGCTTTTAGGACAAGAGGGTATACCTCAGTTTGCCCTCTCTGAGTTTGAAGATTTCTTAACCCTTGGAATCAGTTAAAGGATTTCTTGAATATCCATGAGTCAACCCAGAACTAATAAGTGTAATATCTTAAACTTTCTTATAAAAATCATAGAGAATCTTCTTTAGTCCATGGGATGTCAATTGGCCACTGGGCACACTGATAGACCTTCATATACCGATCTTTGAGTACCATGTCCAGAATGAATTTCAATGTAACAAAAATACCTACAGAGGACGCGTATGCTCAGGGCATTTCAAAAATAAACTTCAATATTCCACCTATTTATGGGAAGTGAGTGGATAACTTATTAAATCAAATTGAACTTGTTGAAGATCATTTGAAAAGCAAGTTTGTGGCAGAATTTTGACTGAATCCAGTCTTTCTGTTGTGAAATGAACCCCACACCCTATCCCACCCCACTAACCACGGAGAGAATGAAGGAACAGAATACATCTGAGATCATACTTTACAAACAGTTTCTCTGAAGGGTTAAACCAGTTGCATTTAAGCAGATTTTAAAATTTTATATCTCTTTTCAGCTATGTTTATGGTAAAGATATCATTTTATTCAGATGGTGGTGAAGTCACATCAGTTTCTTCGAGACCTGTAAGTCACTTATCTATTGTGTTCATGTTTCTACAAATCTAATCATTACAATATCCAATGTCATCTCTGTCAATACATGGAAGTTGTGGAAAGTGAAACATCGTAGGCTGTAACTTGACTTTTTTGTTTCTTTTTCTCTATGCCTGGCAGTCAAATAGTATGAAAAATGTATTGTCAAACAGGAAATATTTTGTCTGAGATTAGCAGTACTTATATTATAATTATGGTATTTTTCTTCGTTTTTCAGGCTGTCCTGCATTTCAGGTCATTGTTGTTAAAAATTTTGGACACACTTTTCTTTGCCCCATTCCTGCTGGGTGGATATTCAGAAGAAAAGCAAATGTTAGAAGTAGAATTGTTTGACAAATTTCAAGACAGTCCTGTAAGTTTATCCTTTCATCATGAGAGATTGTCAACACACTGTAGTGTATCGAAGTGGATCATAAACAGATTTTTGCAATACAATGTAGAGATTTGTATGTGATGCTGTGTATGGACATGGTGGGAATGTGTTATGATGTTCTATCATAAGAGCTGGTTTGCTGAAAATTAGATGAATGTGAGGAAAATGTGATTAATATGATGTGACATTATATGAAAATATGTTGTATGTAGAAATGTGATTTGATATGGTGTAATGTGACATGAAACTTTTGATCTCATACAGTTTGACATGAAAATGTGATTAAATGTGATTTAATATGATTTGAAACTGATTTGATGAGATGTGACTTGTGATTTAATATGATTTAATGTGATATGATAGTGATTTAATATGTAATGTGACATGAGAAATATGATTTAATATGACTTGAAACTGATTTAATGTGATGTGATGTGATTTTACATGAAAATTGTGATGTGATGTGTGTGGTTTGACACTACCTGACATGTTGTATAGGTTGAATATTGTCATTCTTTCAACTTGTCGTAGAATATGTTCCCACACAGATCTTATTATGTATTGAATGATGTTACATACATGTCTGCACAAAAGATTCATGTAGTATTCTATCCTGCAATGACATTGGCAGTATTTGCTCATTGCAGTACAAACCTGTGATTGGAGCTGTCATTGAAATACATGCAAGAAGAATTGAAGTTTATTCATCAGTTCTCAGAATACAGGCACACTTCACAGGTCTACGGTAAGACAAATTGTATCTTATATCAGTGTGTTTTAAATGTTTTTATGTGATATACAGGTAAATCACAGATAAGAAAATCCAAATCAGTCCTTAGTATTTCACTGACTGCATACAAGAGCTGTAAAGATAGTGGTTTCAGACCTAAGACTTCTAAATACACTAGAAACTTGAAATGTGTGCAGGTTTTTGTAATGCTGTTTCAACTTCTTCTTTGCAGATACCTAATGTTCAATTGGCCAATTCTGACAGCTGTTGTCGGTGTGAGCACCAATTTCATGATTCTAATCACTGTGACTCTGCTGACGTGGATGAGATGGTTCTATGGCGGGGAAGAAGAGGAACAAGTCGTCAGGGTCAGATTTGACGAGCCACCAAATTTTGCAGATTTTGAGATTACCCGTCACAGAACTGGCAGAGCTGCATTGGAGGAGCCCCTGCAAGGTAAACATGCAACAGATCTTTTGTCTGTATTAATCATTCAGAATATCGCCAGAAATTGTGTATTCTTGATACAGTTGATGTTCTGAATGATTTTGATAGTTACATGTACAAGTCATATTTGTCATTCCATATCTGTATCATTGGTTGCTGATAACTCTAGTATTACCCATATGCACCTGATGACCAATACGCTGTGATTGACCCTACCAACCTTTGGACTTTTCAGCCAATTTTACAACAAAATAAGATTTTCTTAGATTTTTTGTGAAATATTTGCAGATCCTGAATTGTTAGCACAGCAGCAACTTGCTCCAGAACAATCTGGTATTGCAACAACCACCGTGCCAGGGTCCAGAGATCATGGATTGCTTCCTGCAAGAACGGAACCAGTGGATACCTTGACTCCTGTACAGGGACACGACACAGCGTCTGGAAGTAGTGATAGTGGTGCCAGCAGTGACAGCTTTGAGAAAATTGATCCAAGTGCAGAGTTGCTGGAACCAAAAGAACCTAGCGACATGACATTGCTGTCTGAGGACTCCCATCTTAGAATGAGACATGTCCATGATGATTGAAGTCTTTGACCAATGATATCATTCCATTGTGAGGTTAAAGGTCAAAGAACACCATGCAATCATATCTGCCATTATTTATTGAAAATGCCTTTTAATTTTTTACGTACACCTTTAATTTATCAAAATGAAACTACCTGCTGTAGCAAGACAATAAAATGTTAGCTGAAGAAAATTACTTTTTATCATTTTGCATTTTGTCTTTCTCCTATAGTTTATTCCTTCATTCTGCAAAAGCTTCATATAATTTAAAAATATTTCAAAATTTATGTACAGATACATTTTTAAGTAAATAGACATATTTTATATTCTTTTCAAATATTTACATTTTACTTGCTTGCAATGTCTGAATTGTCAAACGGTTGATTTATGTTGAGTGAGAGGAATTCTCTGTCTGAAGTTGACCAGTGATTTGTTGTTCCTGTTAAAACATTTACATTATGTGAAGAATTATTAAAGAATTAGTCAGCCAGAAAATGGATCATCAAATTTGGAATGACATGACTGTCAAAGCTATAAGCTTTTATTGTCTCTATGAGGAAGAAAATCTGACAAAATAATGCAAACTTGAACAAACCAAGAATCTTAACTTAGATCGCACATAGCCTTGAACTGTTTGTCAGTGATTGGACAGATGGTTACTATGAATGTTCGAATCAGACTCTTATTCCTGCAATTTTTGAGAGTGAATCCAACTCCAAAACCATATTTACTTTGTAAAGGCAACTTATTTAACCAGCCAATGTGCTGAAGTTGCACAGTGCTATGTCATGGTGATTAAACTTGACACAAATGTTGTAACTTCACTCTTTTGATTTTATTTCAACTTTTGTTGCTGTAACATAAACTCAATGTCATTATATTGTAATGTTGTACCAAGGATTAGAATGTTATTGTGTAAGTTTTTTTCACTAGCTTTTAATTGTCCTTGTGGAAAATACCTGCTCAATGAGGGTACAGTGAAGACATGCTCCAAGTCAGTGGGCATATTAAATATCAAAACAGAATAAATTGGAGGACTAAACTTCAGATGACTGTCACACTAACTTGTAGGCAATTGCGTTGATCATGGGGTGAACGCCCTTGCCCACAGTGACTCTGCTGTCAAGAAAAGCCTGGTAGGTACAGTGAGAAATACTGATTGTTTTTTTTAGAGAAAGCTTCATTTGATATTGATTATAAAGTTGACATTTTTTTATCAAGGGAAACAATCTTGATACTCTTGCAGAATAATGTTCTTCAGTAACAACATTGATGCAATGAATGGAAAACGTGTCGTATCATTGCATTTACAGGTGTAGTTTTCACAGTACTGATTTACTATTTTGCCAGGTTTCAGTGTCAAGGTCAATGATGTAATCACTGGTGATATGTCAGCTGAAGTCACCCTGCCATTACTTTTTTTTTTCAAAACTAAATTGCTGATGATCATTTATCACACCCTGTGATGGAGATGTCCCATCCACACCAATGCACTATTCTTGATAAGACAAGAATCACACCTTGGAATATGTAATGATGGCAGCACATTGCAAGAATTTCAACCTAGCTATGTGTAGATTTCTTTGCTGGATTGTAAAAATGTAACTCTGAATTCTTAATTTCAGACACATTTAGATTTCTGATAATACTAGAATTGATTCACAGTAATTTTTTTTATTCAGTGATTTCAGATTATGTGTCTAAAAAATTGATTTTTTTTTCAACTTCGTGCAATTGCAGATGTGTCAAAATCATCTGCTAAAGGTCTCTTTGTTTACTACAAAATGCCTTTAAATTCTGATGTCTGACAATACCCTAACACATGTTTAAGATCAAACATTTTTGATAGATATGAATTTTTTTATTTTTTTTTTTTGCGGCACTGATTCATGTATCCTGCTATTCTTCTTTCATGAATGCTGCTTGCCTGTTTGGAGAGACCTCACCATCTCTGCATAGTAGAATGACTATCAAGACTATATACATATCATATCTTGTAGTCGTAAAGTTGTATTGGCCGTTTTCATGACCCTGCATGACCTTTCACCTTTGTATTCTTTTGACTGCACCAGTTTCATTTCAAATTCTAACAGCCAACCTTTATCACTGAGTGAAGCATTAATGGTACCTATGTCCAAGCAGAGGAAAATGTTTCATTATACAATGCTACATACCACTATTAATACCAGGATTCAAGGTCATCAAAATTGCCCATTGATATTTGAATTTTGTTTTTCCATCAATTACTCACATTTTCAGTGAAAGGTACTGCAGATAGACCAAGCATATTAGTTCTCGTTACAGTGCAGTACTGTATTACTACATTGCCAATGTGTCTCTACCTACTTTCCAAATGCTGCGTATCTGTTATTATAAGTTATTCTTTACAACCACTTCAAATGTTTGGCAGCTATGTAGTGGATACACTCAGAACAACGTCATGTGTTATTTAGGTAGATACAAAGCACTGCTGAGGTTGTCACTTTGATATTCTCATTATGTTTGTAGCATTGCATTATATTTCTTTGTCTTCACGATTTAGAATTTATGGATACCGTAAACACAACAATTTTGCATTAAATGGTTAATTAGCAAAGCCATTTGGATCTAAGACCTTCACTTGAATGTGTAAGTATGGCTGTTTTGTGTGTAGATTTTGACCATCCACAAAACACTGAATCACATAAAGAATGGCTGAATGCATATCTTACATTGAGTATTCACGATGTCATTGCAAGAATTTTTTGGAGGAATTTCAGATCTGGAAATCATTTAGGCTATATTAGTAACATTGAATATCTCTACGTGAAAGAGAAGTTATCAATACAGATTATCTTTCTTGTACAAGTTAAAAATCACCAGATTTGAAAGTATAATTTCAATGAATGTAGGAATCTGTATATCAAAGCTATCAGACAAGTAATCATGAGAAAAAAAAAGTTTTAATATCAAAATATGCCCCAAAATAAAAAATTGCAGTTTTCATTGCAATTTCAATATATCTTATTAGGATTACTTCCAGGAACCTGTATTCTACATATCAAAGCTATAAGATTAGCAGTTTCTGAAAAACAAAATATTTTGACAAAAAATGGCAAAAATTGCCCCTAAACACAAAATTGCAGATTTCTTCATAATTTCGTATATGTTACATTTTGATCATCTATAGGACCCTGTACACCAAATATCAGAGCTATCAGATGAGCAGATTTTTGAGAAAAAAATTTTTGACCAAAAATGGTAAAAATTGCCCCCAAAAAATAAATTGTAGATTCCATCATAATTTGAATATCTCACATTTTGATCATCCTTATGAACCTTTATACCAAATATCAAAGCAATCAGACAAGTGCTTTTGGTAAAAGAAATTTTTACCTAAATTGAAAAACTTGCCTCAAAAATGCAAATTTGCATGTTTTACCACAATTTGAACAAATATGATGAAGGCCATCCAAGGGGACATGTACTCCCAATATTATCCGTAAAGGAATCGGACTGGCTATTTTGAAGAAGCAGCTTTGAATGTGAAAAGTTGATAGATGCCAGATGAGGGACACTGCCACACATCCATCTATTAGATAAGCTTCACATCTTTGACAGCAAATCTAAAAATATGGGAAAGCATATTTGAGGAATTCCCAGCTGTAAAGCATGATTCATAAGCTAGCGTTGATTATGTCCTTGTCCTCTGTATACGCTGCCCATTGCTTCTGAATTTATGCAGCATTGGCCAGTGAGAGTGATCAATATGTAGCAGTCTTGTCTTTATCAATACCCTGTACCAATACTCACAAAGGCAATCTGTAATTTTACAGCCCTTGTGGGATGTTACAGATTTTGAAACTTACCGAAATTTGTAGTTGTTGAAGGCTGACATTTAATAACCCGCAAAGAAAACCTTATTTGAGTCATGTGAGAGAAAAAAGGAAAGCCCAGGTCAGACGACTATTCTTTCACCCCCATATCATCATACAAAGGCCTAGCAACCTTTTGAAAGGGATAAGGGTGTATTAAAAACTTAGTAATAAAAGGTAAAGTGACACCCTTGTGCAGCTTAAGTAATGACCTGGCTAATAAGGATGACATAGTACTCTGATAAACAAAAAGATATTTCTCTATTCTCTTTCTTCTGAAAATACTGGAATTACCTCCCTGTTCTCTTCACTTTTATCTTCTGGTGATAAATATACGCAAGTGTACTTGCAGTTGGGCTGTCAAAAGTTTGCTGGTTCTCAGATTCTTCTTGACATGGAGTATTTGCATGATGTTAGCCCTTTGTTTTCTATTGAAATTTCCATTAACCCTTTGAGTGCCAAAGTCAATTTTTGTCACCTTTGGAAAATATTCTCCAGTCTATTTTTTTCAGATTTTTGTCAAAATTTTGATAACAAACTGTACCCAATGAAATGTGATGTCCATTTTGGTCCAAAATTACAGAAAAATTTATAAAAAATGGTAAACATAGGGCCAAAGTCCCTGAAGCTACTATAGACATGGATACAAAATTAAGTATTTCCTGACTGTATGAAATTATCTCACTAAAGGTCATCCTAGGGACCTGTAAACCAAATACCAGGTATTAAAGCTGTCTGACCAGCGGTTTTGAAAAAACAAGTGACCCAACAGTTGACGGAGCTCTGCTGTGTTATGTAGAGAATAAGTTTTTGTGACACAAGTATTGATGAAGAAGGTGGATATCTTTGATAGCTCATTTCAGGATGGCCTGACCAAAAATGGCATAATTAGCTGCAAAAATACAAAATTGATGATTTTATCATAATTTCAATATATTACATTAAAATAAAGCCTAGGAACCTGTATACCAAATATCAAAGCTATCAGATGAGTAACTTTTGAGACACAAATATTTTGACCAAAAATGGCAAAAATTGACCCAAAAATACTAAAATTGAAGACTTCATGAAATTTCAATATATCATACTAAGACAATCCCTAGGAACCTGTATACCAAATATCAAAGGCATCAGGCAAGTAGTTTTTGAGAAACACATTTTTTGACCAAAAATGGCAAAATTGCACCAAAAATACAAAATTGCAGATTTCGCCATATATTCAATATATCATATTAAGTTCATCTGAAGGAACCTGTATACCAAATATCAAAGCTGTCAGATGAGCGGTTTGATGAAATAAAGTTTTGACCAAAAATGACAAAAAAAATTCCTTAAAAATACAGATTTGCACATTTCATCACAATTTGAACAAATCCAAGTTGGGTTATCCCTAGGGACCTGTAACCCAAATAACAAAGCTGTCTGACCAGTGGTTATGAAGAAGAAGATTTTTTACCAAAAACGTCTTTTTTGATGCTAATTTTCATATTTTCAACAATATCAAAACATAGGGCCAAACTCCCTGAAGCTACTATAGACATGGATACAAAATTAAGTATTTCCTGACTGTATGAAATTATCTCACTAAGGTCATCCTAGGGACCTGTATACCAAATATTAAAGCTGTCTGACCAGTGGTTTAGAAAAAACAAGCAATTCAACAGTTGACAGAGCTCTGCTGTGTTATGTAGAGAATAACCTTTTGTGACAC
>LD366773.1:34149-56018 GCA_001465055.1 Ptychodera flava | reverse complement strand
GAAGTCCACTGGTGTGTCTGTGTGTTGTATCTGAAAATGCACCAAGTTGTACCAATAAAGTCAAGTTGCATACTATCACAATACTCACACCTTGTCTAAAGTGCGCCCTCTATCTTACAATCAATGTGCCACTAACTCAGTAAGTTTTCCTCAATACAAGAAATTATAGAGCTTATTCAACGACTCTTATTAAAGAGATTTCAAGAAATTTCATCCTTTATAATGTGAATGGAAATACTATCCTATGAATTTAACTTTTTTTGTAATAGACCATAAAGAGCGTTGATGAATGGCATGTTTTCAGATAAGCTTGTTCTGATTACAGATGCTTCCAGGATTTATGTTTTATCACCAGAACTGTTCACAATAAATGCTACTGAATTTGAAATGTAAATTTGTTCAAATATGTCGATGATAATCTGGCACTGGCAAGTCTCCTGCTGTGAGAACATTTGGTCAACAAAATGATTTATTTTGACCATGTTACCACCTTGAAAAATTGGTATAAGTCATGTTTACTGGAAATGAATGTTAGTAAAAATTAGGAATTCATAGATAATTATATAATAGCTTTGTCGATACTATTGAATTTTGTGACGTAATACCCCCAGATTATTGATGATACTGTATCTGATTATCTAGTATTGAGGTCCCAGATGTTTTCTATATTTACACATTCACTGGTATTGCCAAAGCTGTTGACTATTGTTAAAGTACCTGGGACAAGTAGGTGAGATTGAATTTCATGAAAATACATAATCAAGGTCATGCAACACAGGCCGCGAAAAGTTTTGATGTCGGTTGAAGTGTTTGATAATCATGGTAGTGTATAGCCGTACCTTTCAGCAACATCAAAGTACTGGTCTGTGTGTCGAAGTCTACCACCAAATGCATAGATAAAATGATCCATGGCAACCAGTGCAAGACCGGATCTAGCCTTTTCCATCTCAGCTACAAACATCCATTCCTGCATCTCCGGATCAAAACACTCAACGCTGGCTCTATCCGTATGATATGCTTTGTCATAGCCACCTGGAAATGTTGACAAACACCAATAAACCAATCAGTTCTCTCAATCTTGATAAAATGGTTTGTTTCAGAGCATGGACTTCACTTCACTGACAATATCATTATTTTAAATATTCTTTGCAATTCAGTTCTATCTATCTGAACTTGTTCACCCCTGATTCCCTGTAAACTGGTCTGCAACCACCATTGATAACAATGGGTTTGGGCTAAACCATTGTGGAGAAAGGGTGAAATAGGGATGAGTTTCTCATTAGATATTTGGTTGTCCTTGGACCATTAATACACAGGCCTAGTAGTTCTGCAATCTACTTTGCTAGTCATACATCCATATATCTACAAGACCATTTGTATTCAGCATTTTGTTAAGGTTAAGGATATGTGGATAAATGGTTTGATAACTCTGGTAACATCTCTGTTGGCCCTTCGCAGGAAACCCTGTACAATTTACTTGCTCACCATCTTTATGGTAGTAAATGCCTTTGGGACAGATATTTGTACTCCAATATTTTTACCACACTATACTGATATGCTGTTTGTATTGTCTAATTTCAAAGCCAATGAGTGGATGAAGTTTTCGACATCTTGCTTTTTTTTAAAATCAAATTTTTTTATTTTTTCCAAATGGAATCAACATAACAACTGTGGCAATTTTGAATTTCAAACATCCATAATTTTCAGAATATTTGTAGTTGTAAGACCAACAATTGCATGGTGACCCCTTCTTAATAAATAATCAGATATCATTTTCACATATTGCAATGCTGCCTCTAATACTGACTGTAATAACTACCGGTATGATGATTTTGTGCAGAAATGTTAGATGACATACATTGCAAAAAACTCATGATTCATGATTTTTTATGGACAATTAATGAAAAAGGAAACTCATGTATTTTGAATTCTGCCTTTAAATCTAATTGAAACTTTTTAATGGCATTCACAAATTACTTATCAGAGTAATAAATCAATAATAGATTAACAATAATTCACTAATAATTACCACTGATTGATAATTAATATCTTATTCTGGAAGAAAATAATATTGACGGAAAAACACATTCTGTGAAATTGCTAAAAAGGCAAGCAATTTCACCGCTTTTAATTGATGTTGTGTTTCTAACTCTCAGTGAAAATGCAGCCACTTTACTGTGTACTGAATCTTACCTGCAGCGTATATTTTACCATCACACACTGTAACTCCAGCACCTGCTCTTTTCCGCTTCATACTGGGTGCAAACGTCCACTGGTTAGTTCTGTAGTCATATCTTTCAACTGTGTTAAAACTATATGATCTGTCTTCACCTCCTGTGAATGCAGATGAGCAATGTGGTGAGCAGAGTGTAGTCAAGAGGATAGGATGACACTGTGAGTTTATCTTCACTAGCTTTATCCTCTGTCCAGCCTTGCAATGAAAACTACTTTTACAAGTCACTTTAGCTTCACTTAACACTGCTAAACATTACATCTTCATTGTATAAATGACATCACAGGTGACCATATGACACACACTTAGTTTACAAGTCATTGCAGCTCAAAAAACTAACGTCAATGGTTAGTACATCCTAGTAATTCATCAAAGTGTTGACACCTTTCGTGATATTCCAAGTGTAAGATACTTGTCAGTTAAGGTAAAATGCACCTCGGGGACAGATATTTGGACTCTAAAACTTTTACAATTCTTTTCTGATATACCACTTGTGCGGGTTCATTTTAATTTAAAGCTCTTGCTGTAAGAAAACTTTTCACTGGCATAGTTTTTTGAAATTCGAAAATATTCGAGTCAGCATAGGGATGGCGGCCATTTCATATTTTAAATATCGGTAATCTTGGGTTATTTGTTTCTCTAGTACCAAAATTTGCCGAGTGACCCCTGATTTTTATTCTTGATTTTGAAAAAGAATGTTTGAAAGATTCCCTAAGGGAAATTTTAACAAAAGTTTAAGTCTTTCACTTTCAAGGCGCATGCTACCTTAAATCAAAATATCTCTGCCAAGACATCACATCATCATCACATCATCTTCATTAAAGCCCATTTGGCTCTATCTTGCAATGAACGCACAAGTTCGATTTTTGATAATTTTAGAATTGTAACTCACATATTGCAAATATGCATGTACACATCAGAATTGATTGAAATAGTGACATTTTCAAAGACATTATCATTTAATAACCGGAATCAAAAACATCTCCCCGAAAATTGGATGGAATTCTTTTGGTAAGTAAAACACAAAAAGATACAGCTAACAAGGTCTTAGGTTGTCATTTGAATATCTGCATAATCAGAAAATGCAAGCTGTTTTTCTGTTTGTGATAATGGTAAACTGAAAAGGGATAGAATCATGAACTTTTGAGGCAAAATTCAGACACTTTATCAATCTGATAATAACTTACTGCTTTACACTTTATATGTACGGTACATTTCAAACTTGTAAAGAAATTTAAAAGTTTAACAATCCAGTTCAGTGAAAATTGAAAATTCATTTTTCCTATAGAGTTCAAAGAAAGAATGGTGGCAATATAATCAAACATCAGTAATTTGAGGTAATTTTTCCTGAATGCAAAAGTTGTTTCGATTCCACAGTGACTTTCTTGATCATGAAATGGAAAAATTTAAAGACTGCCTCGGCAAACCATGGCCAAAAGAATAAACTATCGTTTTTCAAACGCACATAACACCCAGCAACATTCTGCCTTAGTGAATATTTCTGTTGTATTTATACAGTGAGTACAGATATCAACAGAAATTGACATAGCAGTGGATGGTTTCTATGATTGACGAACTGGTTTAACCCTGTGAGTGTTGTAATTTTTCCAACCAAAATTTTAGTGCAACGTTTTACCAAATTTTTATGAATTTTTCTGTAATTTTTTTGATAATTTTGGACCAAATGGAAATCACATTTCCTTGGCTACAGTTCTTTATCAAAATTTGGGCAAAAATCTGAAAAAATTTGACTGAGATATATATTTTGTAAAGGCGACAAAAACTGAATTTGGCGCTAAAATGGTTCATGGATACACCTCCATTAGTTTTAAATGAGATAACCCACTGTATATGCTGCCTAATATTTTCACATGTTATAAATTACTAGAGAAAATAGGTACCCTTATTATCAAAACATTAAATAAGTAATGGTAAACAAATTCTGTGATGAATTTCAACAACATTAACATCCTTCCTTGCTGTTCACATGTAAATTTCTTTGTTGCCGAGATAGAACACTCAATGCATGATTTTAACTCACTGATTAAATATTTATTGCATTTAAATTGCATTTCAGTTGTGCTGAAATTGAATTATTGAGTATAACAACAAAGCCTTTCTCTCATATTTTTCTTGACAAAAAAGGATTTAACTGGAAAAGAAAAGACAGATTGTTGTCCCTAAACATTTCTGAGTTGAGGGATTAGTTTATCAGGAATGCTGAATAAACTCTTACACTGATTTGAAGTGATGATTTCATTTCATCAACAACAGGTTTCATTGAAGGGAAAACAGATGCAACTTTAGACTTAAAATTTCACTATTTTGTTCCACAAGACAAATACACTTCCTAATCTTCTACCAGATTGATGTGGAAATACAGGAAGTATTAGCATTATGCATTGTGTACGATGAGTAATTTTATTGCTTACAAATGAATTCTAGTCAGCACATGACATAAAATAATAACACTGTCCACTATACATGTACTGGTACTGTCTCTATTGACGAGTTGAACACGACTCATTTGAAAATTATTTTGAAAATAGAACAAGAAACTGTACTGGTATTTTATACACAGTACAAAAATGATGGCACTGATATGTTAAGTTATAGCTTATGGAACTTTAATGCAAACCCACTCTATATTACACGCTGTATTTTATACGCCATAAAAATTTGTCATTGAAGCGTAATTTACTTATTATTTATTTATCTTTTCTATGGCATTAGACAAGTTAAAACATATTTCAGTTTTTTGATGTGATGATTGTTAAGTACGTGTATAAATTGTTCATTTATTCTTTCCCTTCAGTCAAATCATTACATATTTCACAGATACATTCACTTCATCCATCGATAGGATAATTCACAGGATGCTAACAGACTGGATGTCTGAAATAAGCCTCGTAAAATAACATGACTATGTCTGCACTTAACGACAAGATTTACTAAAAAACATTTTCCTGAGAAAGAGAAATAGAAATGATCATGATGCCTGTCAGTTCAAATTGTAAATTTCTGACACAACAAATATTACAAAAAAAAATAGTAAAATTGGAAAGTGTTTTGGAAGGCTAGAACGATACCAAGTATTACTTGATATTTGTTGTGGCCTTGTCTTAAAAAAAAGGTATGACTTGTTTGTAGTTGTTGACATTTAACTCACCTATGGCATACAGGTAACCACCCAGGGCTGCTACTGCAATGAACGACCTGGCTACGTTAATGTCAACAACAGGGAGCCACTCCTTGTGAAGTGGATCGTAACACTCCACACATCTCAGGTACATAGTTTCCTCCTGACTCTCAGCCAATGCACACTCTCCACCCACAGCATATAGCAATCCATTCAATGTAGCCGCACCAACCGCTGTCCTGGCCATTGTCATGCATTCCTGCAGAGATGGAATACACATCAGACAGATATTATCATCCTCTGCAGGGATTAGTATTTATAGAACTGACATTTCCAGATCCGATTTGGCAAAATAATCAATGCTATATTGTGATTCATACTGCCGTTTGAATAATGAAATGCTGAATTAAAGCGAATCTGCCTATCATGTCAAATAAATTGCCAAGACAAATTATCCAAGCCCATCTTTGCTACGGATTAAAATGAAAAACTGTTTTTGGACAATGTTGATACTTTGCTGAAAAGCAGACATTCTGGAATAGGCATAAAACTCTAGGTTGTAACAGTTGTTTTAGCGGTAAAATTCATTGTTTTTTATGCTTTTTGTGGATGGGCAATAGATTGGCCAGAGGTAAATTTACCATTGCTATGTGCGGTATACAACTCTGCTACTTATAGTATACAGGTATTATAAAAAAATACCGCAATTATACGGTATCGCTCACATTTGATCAAAATTGGGTACATACCAGTATGGGTACCAAAGATCAACAATAAATGTTGTTTCTATCTGTTCAGTGCAGGAAAATACTACGTTGATGTTATGACAATAATTTCTGCACAGCACAACCAGAAAAACAACAAGAATGACAGAAGTTTGACATACTGCTACAGAGAAATTGATGTTTTGATCAAAAAAAGGGCAAATATTGTCCTAAAAACACAAATATTGAAATTTCACCACATTTTTTGCAGACAGCTTCTCAGCTTGTCAAAAGATGATCTGCAACATTTCGCGAAATCTATCAGCAATATAAATCACAGCACGCAATCTTATTTGCGCTAGTGATATGGATGTACATTGTATCTCAGACAGCGTCTAACTAAAAAAATTATAAATCTGAAAATTTACTTAAAAAGTAAAAAATATTAGCACAGCTTTTCTCATTTGGAAAATTTTTTTTTTAGAAATTTACAGTTGTAAAAAAAAATGTTCACAATTTTATTGTGACCACCCCCTCCCAAGATCTAATGGTCCGTCCCTTAGTTTGAGCAGGTCTGTTAATATGTAACAGTTCATAAACAATGACAGGAAATGACTACAGGTCAGTGGAGTATCCTGTTTCAGCCATTGGTATGCGACCACTCATGAACATTTGCAGAATTTCCCTTTTTCTTACCTCATTTGCACATTTTTGACACTGATGTGTTCATTTGAACAAATTCACATCTCAACCCTTACATCTACCTGTACACCAAATACTGAGACGGTAGCTTTGGCGGTATGGGAGCCTTTGTGTGTGACGGACATACATCCGCACATACCCACAAATATACAGACATGCAAATCAATTCAGCTTATACGATAACCTCACATTGGTATACCAAATGTGAGTAAAAATCTGTTTGATATGGTGAAAGATACATTGAATGCAATGATTCACAGTTTTTTTAATGTTGGTCTGTCATAAGACATTAAATATTATTTCATAACTTTATCATATGTACAAAAATTATTTTCACAGCAACAGAATGTTTACAGCCTATTAGATTCTCTAACTTAATATCTTGTACACATGATATATTCATGCCCTGTCTGATGCAGGATCAGTACATTATGCGACATGATTATGAAATGATACATTTTGTAATTACCTGACACTTTCTCACATTAAAATAGACACTGTTGATTATTCTGACTAAATTTTACGAAGAACTTTTCTTAGTTTTGTCAGCAATCACTCTCGGAACAATAACCATGGTTTCATCTGTACACAAACATTGGTGAGAGACCAAAAATGGAAAATCCACTGTTTGGAGTGAAAATTGTTTAGGGTAGAATGCGCCTCGGGACAGATATTGGGACTCTCAAACTTTTTCAATTCTTTTCTGGTCTACCACTTGTGGAGGTTCATTTTGAAGCTCTTTGAGTAAAACTTTCACCGTCTTAATTTTTTGAAAACATAAAATTTTATTTTTCTCTACAGAGTTAACACAGGGACGGCGGCCATTTTGAATTTCAAATATCTGTAAATCTTGAGTAATTTGTTTCTCTAGTATCAAAATTTGCACGGTGAGCCCCGATTTTTATTCTAGATTTGAAAGTGAATGATTGAAAGATTCCTTGAGGAAAATTTGAGCGAAAGTGTAAGTCTTTTACTTTCAAGGCACATACTACCTTAAAAAGAATTTTTATGCATTACCGTTTTTGTCCAATTTGGCAAAGCAATTGAAGTTTGGAATTTATTAAAAATGTATGCTACTTCGAAAAATATATTGAATTGTAGAATTTCAAAGAAAAATTTGCATTTGCTGATTCTGATAACTTCTTGTCACAATAGAAAGATACTTGTACATCCCTTGCATTCTAATCATTATCAGATGTTCATCAACAATACAGTCATGTAAAGCATCCTTGATATATGCTTGTGGGTACAGTTCCCGTCACTGATCTCACAGCCTAATCAGTTCCAAGATACTTGTACAAAAACAGCAGTGAGCAAATTGACCACTTTTGACATTTACCAAATGAAAGTCACAGGTAAACTCCTGACTGTAGGACAAACACACACACCCACGCACTGCCACGAGCCAGCAGGACTTCAATTGGCAAGGATGAGCAGTGTTCAGAGGGGAATTAGCTCACATGGGTAGGTGTATCATCAGCCCAATCAACTGTATCCATTTCATTGAGACATGAGTGTGATTGAGATCTGCTTAGACAGATACATAAGACACTCCTGCTACAAGTTTAGAATTATGATGCATATTTTTAGTCTCCAAATTTTGCAAAATCTAGCATAGTATAGATAGTACTGTCCCTCCCCATTACTGTACCGTATCCACAGACTACCATGATGTATAATTAAGCAATAAAGCACACCTAGCGATGGTTTACCATGAGATTTTGACCAGTTCTTGGTATGCACAAGCATTAGCAAGTGTATATGAAATGAACTGGTCAAAATCGAGTGGTGTGCCGTCGCTGGGTGTAATTTATTGCTAATGTATCTTGAAATTCTGGCGTGGAACGTCAAAAAGGGATTTTTGCTCTTGCTGAGAGGGTGTGCGTGTGCCAACCACGGTATATCGCGAATATACCAAAGTTTTTTTCATGTCTTGACAATCAAATTGCCGTATTTGCGCCATCAATATACTGCTATGATATAATATGCGATGTACAATGTGTTTCAAAACTAAATAAAATATCACATGAACTCTCCCACATGTAGCTGCAGGTAACTGCATGTCCAAATGACAAATAGAAATAGGAAGTTATTCTTGTCTTATGAAATCTATTTCTGCTACAACTGAGCCTTGATATTTCATGAACCACTGCATTCCACAAAATGATGTCTCACTCATTTCGTCAAAAAGTGTGTCTGATATCTGCAGTTTCCTATCACAAGGGAATTTGATAATGTTTTCCACCGAATAAATCATGGAGGAAAGTCTCAGATAACCATTTCTGTCTCCTGTACTGACGTGTGTTATCATTCTAAAGGTGACGGCTGACAAGAGGCAAGTTATACTTCTCAAAGGATGATCTTACCACAAATGGTGACGTGCAAAGCGATGCTGCATTCAGGGAACATACAGAAAATTACAATATATATTTTATGTAGAACTTGACATTTAATAGGCATTGCCAATGGTATTGAAATTTCATCCATGACTTAATATCATCTTAATAATTCCCATCTGTCATTTAGGAGGCAGGGATGATGAATACTTTAATGACGATGAACATTATATAGAAATTATGCTATTACAGGATGCTTGTCCATCATTACATTTTTCTATAATACACTGAAGTGAAAAATTATAAACAGAGAAATGATCAGATGTGAATTTCTTGACCAGTTGGACACCCAGTATAAGTATAATTGTAACAACAATATTGCTTTTGTTCACAGAAGTACTGGTAGCGAATAAGTATGACAGAAATGATGGCAGGGCTTGATCCTAGGTCCTGTAACAGGCTTTGCCAGTGTTGCTGCTCATGATAAAAATAGTAACTGGGACTACTGGGAAAATTTTAAAATAGCATTGGGCCTTTTTTGTTTTCTTTTATCAACCCAATACCTTAGCTAGTTGTTGAGTCATGGGTGTCAGTTGTAAAAACCTGTCAGAACTCTTTTGGGACACACTACATAATTTTTGTCAATTTTCAAACAAAATCATTCTGGCACTCTTGTTTCTCTTGATGTATAAAACATCATCCTTATTGTGAGATACATCATCCTTATTGCGAGATACATGGTAACTATTTTAATGTGATAATTATCAAACCAAACCAACAGCAATGTGAAAAAGAGTACACAAAATAATCACTGAATAAAGACAATGTTGCATATTGTTCTTCCTGTCAGATTACAAAAGTATCAATTTGAGTTTGCAGGAAGCAGACTCGCCAGGGAGATTCTGTACTAGTATTTATATGATAAATGCATGGGAAATATAGACCACAGATACCGGCAAATCAATCATCATGTTTGCACTGATTTGACAAAAATAGCACTCTCAGCATTGGAACAACCGAGGAAAATTAGGTACGCCATACCCTACTAGAAATTGTGTTAAACATCTGATAAAGATACAACATCTCAAATAACTGTTATAAATTTCTTGCTTTTCTGTGGAATTTTATGAAACGTAAGAATACTACTCTGCAAACTGATTGGATAATATATTGGATGTCCTGTAGATAGATAACCATCAATGCATGATCAATAGCCTTCCATATCATTACATTTTTAGTACATTCAAAAATTGTACCATATGGTATAAATGTGGCAAATCATAATTTTGTAATTTGCACATTTAATTGGCTGGCTATTTCTACATCAATTCATAAAATTAAATTTCACTGTGATAATAAAATGTAGTAACTCTATTAATTAAAGCATGCTACTTATATTAATAATCTCTCATGCCAAATATGTCACTGTCAACACTATATAAATATTTCTCAACACTGAATACTGTAACCAATATGGGCCTCGTTTTACAATTGCACAAATGCATAATTTCTCATGGAATATTGCATTGAATAGAGTCTGACCTTGATTCAGAAAACAGTGATGTTTATGTAAAAATTTTGAAATCAAATTAGCAATTCAATTACATTTGCAGGCGCTAGTTGCTAACAATTACTGAAAAATTGATGTGTGAATCTTCATTTATTTATTTATTTATTTATTTTACTTATTTATTTATTTATTTATTTATTTATTTATTTATTTATTTATTTATTTTATTTATTTATTTATTTAAATATTTGTTGTTTGTTTCCCCTACTGATTTCTTTAGTTTGGGTTTTAGTTAGCTGAATGTCATTAATAATAAAACATTATTAATTAACGCATGATAATACTGAAAAACTCCTGCTGTGTTTTATGAAGAAATCACTAAGCAGATCATAAACGTACATAATATTTTAATAAATTGTAAAACAATTTGCAAAAAGATGAATAGATATTCAGCAGATGTTGGGAATATTATTACTTGTGATGTAATAGTTGTTAGTGAGTATGCATAAACATGTCAGGTAGGTGAATTTGGACTCAATGTAATCCATCTATGTGATGACAGTTATCTACTCAAAGATGAGTCATCGATGACAATACCCATTGTGTGTTCAAACACTATTTGTATTCGGTATTAAGCTTTTCACCTAATACTTGGAATGATTTAAAGATTTTAGAGCTATTAGTTTCAGCACGTTTATCAAGTAATTGGCTGAAAAACGTGACTGTAAAAACAGCACTGAATAGCTATTATATCATGGATGTCCACAGCTGTGAAGCATAATTATTGCTTCATATTGCTCATTATTAATTCATATGTAAATTACCATAATTAAAATCGATGAAGTTAGGTAGCTTTTTCAAGATGAAGTTAATGCCACCATCACAGCCTACAGCTGTCCTTCAAAGTAATGGCACAGTAGAGTACAATGAAAAGAGACAAGGCTATCTATCTCTTTGTTAGATTGAAAACAGTCTGAGCTGTCTGGTGATGACAGCTGCCCTAGGGGAACGCTCTGAGAAGACATTACAGTGCAGCAAATATGTGAATTAATATTGCAGACTATTTGATGTTTCATTCAAAACAAGCTGTACTGGGGCAAAAAGTCTGTTTTAGTAATATGTGCTGACTATATCTATGGAAATCTCTGAGAGTTTCATTTTAGAAAGTCAGACAAGCATATACATGTATGAGATTATACAATCTTTGAAACTTTCCTAAATATGTAGGAAGAAATTTGTCATTAATCTCTTCAAATCCTGATTAATATTGAATGTTCTGATGATGTGAATTTATAAAAGGTCTGCATGCATATCAAGTGAGCTGTTATATAATGCAAGTTATTTGGCGGAAACATTTGACATTCAAACTACACTGTTCAACATTCTGATGTCCTTGATAGCCAGTAGCGTTTTTAAAAGATTAAATTTCAGTGCACAGAGCAAGGCCTATCAACTGTCTTTTGTGAGAAATGAGAAGCAGGATAAAGAGCATATGAGCTGGGGAGTCTTTTGTCCTCTAACTTGTGTTTGTTAATGAAGACATGCATAAAACGTAGCAAAATTTGTATCAGGGAAATTAATATGGTGTAAACAGTGAACAAATAACAACCATGACATATTTATTGTTTAAACTTGCAGTTGAACTTCTTGCATACATCTAGCTGCTTAACCCTTTCCCTGTATATAGGTCCAACTATGCCATTGAGAACAAGGGGTTTGTACCAAATTGTGGTGGTGAGAGGGTTAAACTACAGTTGTACAAAAATATCAGTAGGTATTTTAAAGAGAATAATATTTCATACATCACGTAATGTCATAATTGGCTAAGTTTCTCTGATATTAAAGGTCATTCAATGTCCCATCTTTGCTCTATTCACTCACACAAACATTATCTATATATCGCCTCATCACGTTCCTCAATCACTTAGCAACCAATTATGTAGTCACTGACAATACAAAAGGTCATGCTCAGTAGTGTCATCAACTTTGTGACTTCTGAATAGTGGATGATCAGCATTGTGGTTCATAAAACTACAAGTACACTACTACTGATACATGACATCTGTTTAAATTGGCAGATAAACGCACTTGGTAGAGAGAGGTACATTCTCCCAGTGCATTAAATTGTAAGGAATTAATTTCAGTATTATTTCCACAACGTGTTGAAACCTACTACTGTGGTTTTACTTTTCCTAACATGATAAATTGCCGGATGTTATTGTTGTTTATGATTCAAGCAGAATCAAAATACTGCCACAAACATGAATTCAAGTCCACCTTCCGATTCATTCATAAAATAATAACGCTGTTGATTTCACTTGTTCATGTTGTCTCCACAAGGTGAAAGTTGCTTGTTTTAACATGCACACTACACTTTAGTTGAACAAAGACCTGTCATTGACACAAAACAGCAATTTCAAAAGAACTCACTGGCCTTTAACAGTTTCCAGTTTTTACATCGGAGATGGACATTATAAACAGAGCATGGCGTACCGGTACATCCATCTCATATAAGTCATACTGTAACCAGCATGGAAAAATTGGAATTGTTCCAACTGAATATGTAAAAAGTTAGAACTCATCCAGATTGGGCTAGTTTGTTCCAACACTTACCTGTGGAATCCATTTATCCCGGATAGCATCATACCTCTCCAGACTGTTCAACTGACAATCCACACTGTTTCTGCCGCCTACCACATAAATACTCTGCGGCTGTGCCCTGTTTCCAATCAGCGACAGTGCCTGGTTATCGTTTCGAATCCTTAGTGCATTCTCAACCAGACTTTTACAGTCTGGGTTCTGTAAAATGAAATCTGACTTGTAGACGGTTTCTTTCAAGTACTGCATGTCTAACAAAGCAAGTCTAATGTACTGGAGCAAGTTGTACGCCAAGTGTTGCCGATTCACAAAATCGTAATACATCCACTTCATAGCAGCCTCATACACCTCCTCCTCTCTCGCCACTTGCAGTTTATCACTTTTCAGTAACTCTATGAGACTGTCTTCTGACATAAGGAAGAACTCCTCCGTCTTGATAACTTCAAGGAAATGCTGATAGATAAATCTCCTGGCAGTGACTTCTAAATCCACGCAGGAGTACATGTCGGCAAAGGAATGGATACCTGTGATGGAAAAAAATGAACTGTATCTAAAACATCCAGGACAAATGAAAATTTTGAAACTTAAAAATGCTAGATATACATGCTCAACATATATATTTATGAAATAGTACTGGTATATGATAAGTACATCCTGATAATACCACGGTACTAAGTTTTCTATCATTGACCAAGTTAGCATGTATCTGCATATACCAATATTAGTACCGGTAGTACCGGTATAACAGTTCTGAGGAAAACGCAGGTGTACTGGAAAAAGCAGTTTTGTAAAGATTAGGAAGACTGTCTCAACTATTGACCTGTTTCAACAAATCTAATCATGCTGTACAAATTTGAACACATTTACTTGGACATTCCGTAGTACAGCGTTTATCAGGGACTTTCAGTAGTATAGCACATTAATGTTCAAGTTCAAAACATCTATGGATTTGTAGTTTTTAAATATCAAAATTTAAACTCTTAATTGGAGCTAAATTACCGTACTGACATCAAATTTTAGAGAATATTTTTATCTCTGTAAGCCACTGAAAATTCAGCATATTTTTCAGTCTGAAAATTGTGAACTGCTATGACCCAGGGGAGAAAGGGTTAATAAATATCTCAACACGGGTACACTTCATCTGAATCAACTCAAAAATGTATTTGTAAACCAACAAATATTAACACACCGGCCTTTAAAATATGAAGGAACATCATCATCTTGGCTAAAATGGCAAGACTACTGACAAAATTTATACCGAAAAACGTCCATGATATATTTCATACTGAAGTGGCTCATAGGAAGTAGACATAGAGTGTGCTCAGAACATTGAATCACCTGGCCAAGTGAGAAGTTAATAGTCAGTCTTTCCAATTAACCTGTCAAAATAAATGCACCAGCATGTCTGCCTACCAGGTGAGTGAACTCACTGCTAGACTTTTCAAAGTATGAGCAGGTGTACAGAAATGGGTTTAAGTAGCACACTTAATGTCAAAGAGCTTCATAATAGGTTTGTTGGAAACACTAAACTGATTTGAACGTTGTTAAGGTGATCGTTAAATATATTCGTAACAGCTGGTATTAACCCTTTTCCTGCCAGACAGTATCACTTCTCCATCAGCCAAGTCAGTAAAAAGCGGTATTGAGCCAAAATATGATGTATTTTCACCCACTTGGTTTGGTATGTAATAGCATCTTTAGTCCAAAAAAATCAAGTTCACAGTATTTATGTTTTCAACAGCCTTCAAATGAACAGTATTATGTTAAAATACACCATATGGAATATGTTGTGTTTCATTAATTTTAACCATCTTGACCTGATGGTGAAGTATGGACTTGGCAGGAAAAGGGTTAAAGGTAGCACAAACTTTGAAACTGAGGGACCTAAAACTTTTGCCCAAAAACTCATGAAGGGAACTTCCAACCATTCTCTTTTGAAATCACAAATGAAAATCAGGGGTCACAATGCAAATTTTGTTACTATAGAAACAGATGACCCACTTTCCTGACATTCAAAATAATACTGCCAATGATACGGTGTTGCTCAAATTTGATCAGAATTGGTACATACTGGTAGTATTGGTACCAAAGGTCAACAATGAATGTTGTTTCTATCTGTTCAGTGCAGCAAAATTCTACATTGATATTATGACAATGATTTCTACACAGTACAACCAGAAACAAGAATGACAACAGCAAATAAGGTCTGCAACATAGGTAAACTTTAGAAACATGCATATTAACTTCTGCAGCAATGGGACAAGCAGATCCTACATACATTAGCAAATGCCAATAAAAAAATCAGCCAGAGAAGGCTTGACAAAAAAAAAAGTGGGAGAGTGGGGAAATGTAAAGTAGGTGATTTTGGGGATTTTTAAAATGCTATCAGTGCTGTCATTTAAATGTAAACAGCACTTAAGTTAGTTACAGATGGTGAAATGCCTTCCACTGTGGGGGTGATTATGACATCTGGAATTATCCTGGATTGAAATTTCTTATCAATTCATGTGTCTTGCATGGAAAAATGTGAACATTGGTGCAAAATGAAAAAATTAACCTTAGTTTTCTGGATCAAATTTCACTACGAATTGATACCAAATATGACAAAATTATGTTCACGGCCATAACAACTGTCTCACAACATATCCTGGGTTGGTATAGGTCATTTAAGGTCAAATACTGAGAAAATTACCTAAATTATACAAATTTGGGGTTTCCCAACACTTTGAGCAGAAGATAACATCCTTCAGGACTTTTATACCAAATTACAAAGCTATCAGACAAGTAGTTTTTGAGAACAAGTTTCCTTGACCGAAAATGACAAAATTGTCTTAAAAATACCGCAATTATTTGGTGTCGCTCAAATTTGATCAGAATTGGTATATACCAGTATGGGTACCAAAGATCAACAATACATATTGTTTCTATCTGTTCAGGGCAGGAAAATTCTACGCTGATGTTATGACAATGATTTCTGCACAGTACAACCAGAAAAACAACAAGAAATATTTAAACCAGCAAAAAAAGAATGGCAAAAATAAATAAGGTCTGAAACTTTAGGTACTGGAGGTCAACTTTAGCAACATGCATAGCAGAAACAGTTAGTCCCTCTTAGTTGGACCATAGACAGTCTTCCCCCCTCTACTGTCTATGGTTTGATCTGGTCTGTTAATATGTAACAGTTCATAAACAATGACAGGAAATGACTCGAGCCTGTTTCAGACACTGGCCATCACTCCTGCACATTTGCAGGATTTCGCTTTTTCTTACCTCATATGCACATTTTTGACACTGACAAGTTCATTTGAACAAATTCACATCTCAACCCCTGCATCTACCTGTACACCAAATACTGAGATGGTAGCTTTGGCGGTATGGGAGCCTTTGTGTGTGACGGACATACATCCGCACATACCCACAAATATACAGACATACAGACGCCACTCAGACTCATCATATAAGCTCTTTTTGGTATTTATATATAAAACCAAATATGAGCTTAAAATACAAATTTGCATATTTCTGGACAATTTCCACGTATCCAACTATTGTCATCCCTGGGCAACTGTACACCAAATATAAAAGCTGTCTGTCCAAGAGTTTTAAAGAAAAATTATTTTTTTTACAATTTTTTGACCAAAAATGACAAAAACTGTCCCAAAACGGTAATTTTGTCAATTCTGTTGTAGTTTCAACAAATTAGAAGGGTAACATCCTTGCAAATATCCAACCTAAATTTGAAAGCAATTTGGCCAGCAGTTTCAGAGAAGAATTTTTACTTAAAATGAGAAAAATCATAAAAAAATTCAGCAAAAATACAATATTTGAGATATCTTCACAATATATATATAACTGTATAACGTCCACCTAAGGTACTTGCACACTAATTTTCAAAGCAATCAAAACAGTGGTTCTTGAGTTATTGATTTTTGACCATTTTCACATTTTGTAAGCTCATTTGCATAATTTTGGCAGTGCAAACTTCATTTGTACAAAATCCCATCTATAGCCCAGGATGCATCCACACACCAAATACCAAGCTGAAACGTGCAGCGGTTTGCGTGTTTTTGATGTTGACGGACATACTGTACATACGTACATACATACATACATACATACATACACATATATACAGACGCCACCGACTTCAGCTTGTAAGATAACCTCACATTGGTATACCAAATGTGAGCTAAAAGAAATGGCCACCATCTCTGTGTTACCTCACTCTTTGGGTAACAAGTCATCGTTGATGACACAGTCCCCACTTATTAATGGGTATTTTGATTACAGTTCCTCAGAGAGGATAGAGTCCTCTTCATTAGGTCTGTGATAAAAATACTTTTGAATGAATTCGCTTGATACATGTCTGAGTTATGGTTCAGGACATGGAAAAATCGTAACAAAATGGCCGCACAGTGGCCATATTGGATCGCATCACAAAACCAATTGATGTGCATAGCTATGACATTGGTCGATGTCCTTGTACCAACTTTGAATAAAATCGGTTGAAACATGCGGATATGCCTGAGTTATGGCTCTGTACATGAAAAAATCGTAACAAAATGGCCGCACAGCGGCCATTTTGGATCGTATCACAAAACAAATTGATGTGCATAGCTATGACATTTGTCAATGTCCTTGTACCAACTCTGAATAAAATCGGTTGAAACATGCCTGAGCAATGGCTCTGTACATGAAAATATCGTAATAAAATGGCCGCCTGGCGGCCATATTGGATCATATCACAAAACAAATCAAGGTGCATCTGTATGACATATGAAGTACGGTAATCCTTGTACCAAGTTTGAATGAAATCGCTCCAGGTATCTCTGAGATATCTGCGTGAACGGACGGACAGACGCACGGACGCACGCACGGACGCACATACGGACATGACCAAACCTATAAGTCCCCCCGGACGGTGTCCGTGGGGACTAAAAATTCAATTTTCGATTTTCACAAGGATTTCCTTTAGAAATTAATATACAAACTACCATACAGTACTACAGTAGAGGAAGTATTTGAAGATTATGACCTGATTGGATGCTGAAACTTTCAGCAAGTGTTTGATAGTTTTTGTCTCCTTTTCTCCAATAATACAACAATCCTCCCACCTAACCTAAAACCTGTGTTTTTTCTTCACCTGCAATTATGTCATGCTTTTGTGCATTAATCAAATTTAAAAAAGATCTGGAATAACAATGTCATTAATATCAGCATGAATACATGGAGTAAATGTCACGAGGTAGATATCAAATTGTAATTGAAGAAAAACATACCAGCATGTTACTTGTCACAATTACATGTATGACACAAGCCATAAAACGAACATGTTTCTTCATATAAGGTCATCATGAAAAGAATAGGTAAAATAATGAATTCTCGTTTGATATGTTAGTGTATCAAATTTCGTACACCATTATTTCAGTAGGATTTAGAAGCAAGTGCTGCACAATTCAATGACCACTTTGGCAACTTACAAGTATCATTATTGTATAAAGGGAATCAAATAAACATTGAAAAAGAACTACGATACAGTACTCAAATACATTCTCAGAAAGGCTAAGGTTACATAAAATCAAAAACCCCAGAGTTTATTATCAGGGAGTTACAATTTTTTCGGAAACTCTCCTAAAAAGATGTTTTTTCATGATTTTAAAAGGCATGAGATGTGGAAAATTTTTTAGATAATTTCCTCCTATAGTATAAGATTACCATACAGTGTACCAGGGCATTTTACAGGATGGTATCTTCGGTCATAATTGAAATGATAACTACAGGTATATGGCTATATTCTATATTTGAAAGCTATACCAGAAACATTTATTAACAATGTCAGTCATATCAAAAATTTGAAACATGTAGAAAAACTTGCCAAGAATACCGGTAGTCTTATGCAATGATTTTTCTTCACCAAAGTTATTAGTCTTTATCCCATGTAACATCTAACTTACCTACAATAGGATCTTTCAACAAGTATTGTTGACAACTGTCTTGTACACACACAACAGTCAATGGTTTTGGAATTGGAAAAAAATGAGAATTTAACTCTTTTCAAAGATAGCATTGGAAGAGTTAGAGCTTACCGAGGCAGTTGGACGCATCCAGCTGTGATTGGAGGAAAGAACAGCAGACATTTCTGAGACTACTCAAGTTCAACATGCTAGCACCAGCAAGCACACCTTGCACATTCTCCACGGTTATCTCAATTTTTCCGGTGTACATAAAATCCAGGAGTAAGTCCATAGCCGCCGGATCCACCCCACGGATTTCAACATAGTCCTTGTCGGTTTCCAACATGCCGTTAGTAAACATTGCACGCAGGTAGGGACAACAACCTGCAAGTACAATCTTGTGTGCATGGTACTCATGTTCCTCAATTCGGATGATGATGTCGCAGAGTTTGCGTTTTTGTCGCAGTTCATTCATAACCTGGAATGCCTGGCATGTGTGAAAATTGATGGTGTACACACGAGATTGAATCATCGTTTTAAGTTCACTAGACTTTCCAACAACAGCATACAGTGACCATCTACACTAAATGATGACAAAACATAAACACGGAAGCCCAATGCTTTGGTCAGCGCTTAGAGTAAACACCTGATTATTATATCAATTAGCCACATTTTGAGTACAAGCACTGTCAGATAGTTTTCTTCATCTGCATAGCAGGGGTGGGTGTGTTGTTAATGATGTCAATGTAACATCACATCGATGGCGTATCAGTTTGCACCTGAGTTGTTCTGGTTCTTTTCAATCTCTGAGTTCCTGTTCACAGAAAACAAAAGAAGAGAAATACTTTTAGAAAAGCAGAAGCATTAACACTTTAACAGAGTTGAAAAGTGGAATATTAGAAGTATTTCCAAATTTATTAGCTGACAAATTACAATAGATTAAACCAAGAATTTGAATGAACCATGGTACAAACAAACCCACATATGCAAACGTGCTTATAAATATGTGTATTTCCAGACTCGCTTGTACACATGGATTTGTTTGTACCGCCATCACATGATCTCTTGGGCATACTGAGTCTGTAGAACACATAACGTCCTTTTTATTCCAGAGTAGAAACACTCACTGTTACAACTGAAAAGTGAGACAAATTTGTACCAATAATTTGGAACAACTTCATCAGCAACAAATGGTAGCTGTTTTTAAGACAAATAAATGGGAAAGCTGACTTTACAAAGGTGTCAACAGGGTCTGCATGTGTAATACCACATATTATTGTGGACAACTAGATTACAGGTGTGGAATTCATGTGACAACAGTTGTACACAATTCATTGTGTTGGGACAGCAAATACTTGTATTGATCTGTATTTTGGGGAGAATAAAAAAAATGCTCATTTTCTAACAAAATAATGAAAATGTAAAAAGTTGTAGATGCCATGACTTTACCAGATATGAACTGAAAATGCTCACGTGTTTCATTATATATTGCAGTTGTGTAAAATTGAACCTTTGCCACATGTTTACAACTTCATTGAAAGTATTATGATCAACATAATGAACAATAATCACTGCCGATTAGGTCATGAAGTATACAAATATGTAATAAGCTGAAATAAAAATATTAAAGTTCTTTGACTGCTGTCATTGTATATCCACTTTATATAGCAAGTGTAATTACCATTGGCCAAGTCCTTCAAGCCATATATGCCGAGCTGTGAAAGCTCATTAGACATGCAAATTATAAATGAGCTGACATGAAAATGTGAAATGACTTTTGATATTGTTTTAACCTGGTATAATCATCAATGTACATAGCATGTTTTGCCAACTTTGATCAAGTAAATCCCAGTATATATCCCTAATAAGCAAAGTTCATTAAATATGTAAATTAGGAACTGGCTTAAGTAAAAATATTTTCAATAATGTTGTATCATCGTATATGCAATACAAGCGACCTAGCGGCCGATATAGCTCCGCTGTGTTTATGTAGAGAATAACTGTTTTTGACACATGTTGATGAAGAAGGTGGAAATCTCTGATAGCTCAATGCAGTGGCCAGAAAAAAGTCGCTAAAATAAGCTGCAAATATACACAATTGAAGATTTCATCATACTTTGAATATATCACATCGGATCATCCCTAAGAACATGTCAACTAAAGCTAACTGATGAGTAGATTTGTGAGAATAAAATTTTCTGACCAAAAATGGCAACAATTGCCCCCAAAAATAAAAATTGCAAATTTCATCATAATTTTAATAAGTATCATTTAGTTCATCTTTAGGAACATGTATACCAAATTTCAAAGCTATCAGATGAGTACTTTAGGAAATACACATTTTTTGACCAAAAATGGCAAAAATTGCCCCAAAAATACAAAATTACAGATTTCATCAGAAATTCAATATATATTACTTAGTTCATCTATAGAAACCTGTATACCAAATTTCAAAACTATCACACCAGTACTTTTTGAGAAATACATTTTTTGACCAAAAATGGCAAAAATTGCCTTAAAAATGCAAATTTGCGTATTTCTGCACAATTTGAACAAATCTGAAATGGATCATTCCTAGGGACATAAGTACCAAATATCAAAGCTATCTGACCGGTAGTTTTAAAGGAGAAGATTTTTAAAGATTTTTTTACCAAAAATGACAAAAATTGCCTTAAAAATACAAATATGCAAAT
>LD366773.1:0-11905 GCA_001465055.1 Ptychodera flava | reverse complement strand
ACACTGATAAAATAAATTCTTTTTACCTGCATTTAAATGAGGTATTTTCAGAATTTGTTAATACTACTGTTATAAATATGTTCCACCCTGGGAGCTTGAACTTGAACTTGAATATGCCTCAATGACAGATACATGTATTTGGACTCAAACTCTTTCAATTCTTTCTGATCACCAGTTGTGGGGGCTCATTTTGAAGCCCTAGAGGAAAGAAAAACTTTCACATTCTTAGTTTTTTGAAAATCGAAAATTTATTTTTCTCCATAGAGTTAACACATGGATGGCAGCCATTATGAATTTCAAATATCGGTAAATCTCGGGTAATTTGTTTCTCTAGTACTAAAGTTTGCAGGGTGACCCCTAATTTTGATTCTTCATTTTGAAAGAGAATGGTTGAAAGATTCCTCGGGGAAAGTTTGGGCAAAAGTTGAAGTCTTTCACTTTTCAGAGCGGTACATAGTTATGTGACAGGGGCTGCAAACAAAATCCAGCCTGATGGGCATGCGTCAATTTAACCTACAGTGTTTGCTACGACACTGTGACGTAGACGCCATCTTTACTGGAGATCTACATAGAATCTGCATAGGTGACAATTAAACTGACAAAGTCATTCCACACTGATGTCTCACTATAAAATTATTTAGAAGTTTTCCATCATGTCTCGAATTTGCCGGACAATTCTAAGATCCTCTTTAAACAACGATTCATTTGTGTAACGTTCTAAACTCTTCCACGCCGTTTTTGCAACTCTCTCAACGTATTTATTGGTCGGTTGTCTTTTAAGTTCCAATGATGACAATATGGCAAGCTGTGTCAGGCGAGCCAAGGAACAGATTTCTAGCAGAGACTTTTCTTGCTCAATTAATGGAAATTCCGCTTCATATCCAGCTAGCAATGACTTGGCTGCAAAAGGCGTGTTTGTTGGCTGTTGCATAACAAACTCTGCCGTTGATATCGCAATTTCGAATAAATAAGTAGAATGTTTTACATCCCCGAAGTCAATTACGCCTGAAATGGCGAAGGCATCACCGGAAATCTTGGCTGTTTCGGCATCATTTAGCTGAACGATGATATTATCTGGAGTGTAATCACAGTGTATAATACCTGTAATATAGTATAGCGTAAAAGCAGTTAAATGTTTTGTCAATTTACGTGATTTGCTGGCGAAACAGACAATCTTCCAGGGGCTAACAGAATAGGTTGATAGAAGAGAAAAAATAAAATGAAACATTTCCACAAATATGAGATTATCTATTCTTGACAAAGAAAAGACACATCACTTCTTGATTACAAAGTTGTTATCGATCTGATAAACTTTTTCCCCAGGTGAATAATTACATATTTCATGTTATCATTTTAAAGTGAATGCAGGATATTTTTAGAACATTGGTGTAATTTCACTTGTTTCAGTTTTGAGATATGAAAAAGTTTAGCCTACGTCGCGGAAAATTTGATAAGTAACGGAAAAGCTACTTAATTCAAACTGCACGAATTCAAGAAGAATACTGATGCTATCTTGTAATTCTGTACACCTCTGGTGATGGCAACCACATTTATAAAGCCAAAACTGTCATTCAGAATCACATTTCATGAAACATTCAAGTTCCCTAATTCACAATTCTTTGTGAAGTGAATACTATAGTGGTTGTCAAACATTTTTATGACCTCCATCGCAAAACTTGACTTCGTTGATTGATTACAATGGCCAATAAGATATTAGAGATTGGTGTCTGCCATAGTTTTTGACAGTGTGAGGAAATGATAAAGGGGTCCGACAAGCTTATGTTTCAAACCAGTGTCACTATATCAATACGATTACTCATACATTTGGACTGAGGTATATTGCATGGCAACTTTACATTTGGTTTTGCTGGGCGAATCAGTTCAATTCTACAGATGCGTATACTATCATATCTTTTGTACTAGAAACGCATACTCGTTAACGACTTTGATTCAGCCAGGATATCTATCATTGAAGTCGGTGTTGATTTTTGTACTAAAAGCATAAAGTCGTCGCCTTTATAAGAAATTGATTTCGAGCATGAGAGGAAAAAACGTAAGCGCGTCTAAAGGTGTTTACGCCTTCGAATACACATCTCTAGGTGGCGCCATATTTTTATCGTTGACACCCAGTGACCCTAATGCAAAATTCATGTTACCTTGACGAAGATGACCATAGACAGGTACCACATTATCTTCAAATGACTGCAATACTGCTGACGCTAATCTACGACGGTCTCCATCACAAACTTCTGGTAAATATTTACTCAGATTAGGTATATTTTCAATCCTCCACTGGCTATTTTCCTTTTGAAACCCAGGATGCTCAAATTTCTGTAAAAAAGTTTATAACTCACAACTGGTATACGCTAAATATTATAAATAAAAACTGGTCCGGTAAATCAGTAAATAAATGGAATTTTTGTCGATGACTCAAGTATCGATAGAAATCAAAATCGATTTTAAAAAGCTGGCAAGACTGCTTCATGTTTGAATATCTGTAAAATGTTAGGCTTGATAACAAACATCTTTCTGTCCCGGTGAATATATTACAGGCAGTGTAATTCGGGATTCATATGTACCCCGTGAAAAGAATGCCTTAAGGAAGTAATATAAGCGCTTTTCTTTTCTCACTCACAGAAAATTGTTTCAAGAAATCATCATCATCATCATCATCATCATCATCATCATCATCATCATCATCATCATCATCATCATCATCATCATCATCATCTCTTCCTTATCGTATTCCAATTTCAACATTAAGCGATTTCTTGCATTGTTTTACCTGTAGTACCTTGTCCATCTTACCCAAATTCACACCGAGTAAGTAGCACTGTTGCACGGATATTTCTTTCACGTCATTTAATGGAACTCCGTGTATATAGGTCTGCAGGTAAACCGCGTGTTCAGTTCCTCCTGAAAAAACAACTTGAACATACTATGACGATTCACCATTTCCCATCGACGGAAACCGTCAGCAAGAGATTGTAAACCTTTGCTAGTCAAGGGTATTTCTCCGTGCAGAAGACTATACTACACTGACCTAACCAAGCTGCGCGGATCGGACGATTAAGGTTTTGTACATATTTAAACAGAGATAGGATCTCAGTCTTCAAGAGTACACCAGTTAATTTCGCATATGTAAAAGTTACATACTGCCAAGCTTGAGGTCAAAAGAGCAACGATATTGTCTGGGCCTGGGATTTGATTCAATAACTAAATGGTGTGCCTTCAAACATATAAGAATTAGAAATAAAATAATCATCCAATTATAAAAATCAATGAAGTTCTTGAAGTAATCATAAGGAGTACATGTCTGGCAGGTTAGTAGACCTCTTGTGAAATTCTCATGCTCACCATTACATGGACTGATCGATCAAAGTCAACCAGTGGTCTCGTAAGAGACACCACGTTACTAAAATTAAGCCCCGGAAACGTGCTGCTGAAACACAGCAGGCTCAGCGTCTTTTTGTATACAGCATTGATATTATGCAAATTAAGTTATTATCTTATCCAAAATAATTTATACTCTTCCGAATTTCTAACGAAAATTACATGCTCCGGACCATGAGCGATTAAGTAGAGAAATAAAGTAATCAACCCATAGTCAATTCATTAATAATACAGCATCTGACTTTCCGATGCCAATAACCGCTTGATGTATCAACATGGATAAAAATATTGATAAAATCTTGGAGAAACTAGATTTTTCACAATGAATTTTATTTGCGCAGTTGAATGTCTATTAATCGTGTAATAGTAAATACTATGGCATAATGATCCCTATCTATAGTAATTATTGCTTCTTCGAATAACTACATATAAGACCAAACACGGCAACAGAATTCCTTTTCCATTCACTTTTACATGTAGGACCCTTAATTTCTGTAGCACAGCTACTAGACGACTAAATATACAAGGTTTCGTTTTATTCAAAACTTTCATTCACAAAGAACGTCATTTTTATACCAACTTCCCATTCATTCATAGTACTCGGATGGTCACATTGTCGTTGGTCGTTTTTTGTTTTCGTTGTCATCCCACGTTTCCCCAATATCCATGACTTAAGAAATGCACGGGGTATACACATGGAGCTATACGCACGGGGTTTCCCCAAATTGTTAGTTAATATAAATGGTAAAATTTAAACAAAAGAAGCTTACTTACCTGAAAGTGTATGCCAAGATAAATAATTTCCATCCAGCATTTTGACAGGTTTAGGACATTTGATTCCCTTCTCTTCAAGGTACAATAAAATGTTAATCATTCCACGCATGAAATCCAGATTCGAGGATTCTTTTGCATTGATAACCTTCAAGACGAAATCAACAATGTCATTTGAACTGTCTGTAACTGTGATACGGAAATTCTGATCGGTATAGCTGTTCAGCTCCGTTGTCTTTTGAACATTTAAGCCATACAGTCTCACCACCATCTTCTTCACTTCATTGGCTGTAAATGACGGGGGTCCATAGCTTTCATCTGGAACTATCTCTTGTTTGATTTGTGGCAAAAGTTTACTCTGGTCACTTCTGTCGTCGGCCATCTTTTTATCAAACAAAACACGAAAGAAGAGCTAATGAATAAATTAACCAATTAAACAAAAACACTTATAAAATTAATCACAACAATATCAACAGATCAATTAATTAGCGAAACAAAAACACTTATATAAATAGTTACAACAATATCAACAGCACCAATACCAACCAACATCATAGTGACATCACAAATTTAAATGAGATTTACTGACAAGTGTCGTCATGATAAACGCAATCTTAAAAAATCTTAACATTCAGTATGAACTTCACATATGAAAACGACTATTTGACCTCCAATGTACTAGGCGTATGTAGGTCGGCATAAGAATGTATGGATGTATATCCTTGTATATGCGGACTTCAAACTTTAAAGATATAAACACGCACATACGAACTTCCTAGATGTGCACGATCAAATCAAAATCGATCGATGTTTTATACCAAGTAGAAATTGTGATGTACCACTAGTACAGAAATTTGCGAGAAATTTACGAGAAATGGACACTTTCTCGCTTTTTGCGAGCAGTAAGCGAGAATACAAAACTTTCTCGCAATAACTTAGCGAGAATTTAATTTTCTCGCAAACAGCTGGCGAGAACTGTGTTTTCTCGCCCAGCATCTGCGTGAAACTGAATTCTCGCAATCAGTCAGCGAGAAATTTGTTTTCTCGCTTTGAATCTGCGAGAAATTGTATTCTTCTGTGTAAGCATTTCACAAAAATTTCACAATTTCTCGCAGATGCAGAACGAGAAAACATAGTTCTTGCTGATTGATTGCGAGAATTCAGTTTCTCGCAGATGCATGCGAGAAAGCACAGTTCTCGCAGCTTGATTGCAAGAAAGGATGTTTTCTCGCTTACTTCTCGCAATACAGCGAGAAAGTGTCCATTTCTCGCAAATTTCTGTACTAGTGTACGGACTTAATTTGAAAACAAATGTATCATTCATTTTGATTGGCCTTAGTGACTGTAGGGCAAAGAACGAGACACCATACCAGCCATCCATCGATGAATAGCCCTGTGCGTGGGGGCGGCGGTCATTTGAGGTCAACCTCTGTTTCGTTGGACAACAAATACGCAGTAAAGCATTGACATGCGCGCAGAGCTAACAATAAAGACGGAATGTTAGGTAAGAAGAAAGAACAAACGAGATGAACAGTGCTCTGTGACTAAAATGTTAATTTCCATGTTAGGTGTGGACCATTTGATAAGTTGGCAAAATGTGCAGAGCGTAGCTCAAATCTGAAAAAAGGGAATTACAATTTAAAGAGGGATAGTGTCGTTTTGGGCCACGGGTCAAACTCGACCGTCAGGTAGGTTTATGCACTTATTCCAGGCTACGTCAATTTCAACTCCAGCATCGTGTCAACTACACACTTGATTTGCACCTTAGAGTCATCACAGTCACCTGTGTTCTATTCCGCTCTGCACCTATGCGCCCCATAGACGTGTGTACATACCCCGTTATGCCTGAGAAGTATTGTACACACGTCTATGGGGCGCATAGGCACAGATCGGAATAGCCCTACGAGTATGGCGAGAGTGTCGGCTTTGGCTTCGCCGCCTGCCAAGTTGCCTCCCTCCTTGGAAGGCGGCGTAGTCAAAGCCGGACACTCTCGTCATACTCGTAGGGCTAAGAGCGGGACAGAACTCAGGTGACTGTGGAGTTATTTAGGGTTTTTACTCACTTGAGTAGGAGTTCAAAACGCGCTCTGCTCCACCGCTAGCCGCTTTTCGATATGGCTGACCTGCAGCTGGAGCGTCCCGGCCCCAGCTGTCACCTGTCCTTTGACAGACCTTGTGTGCCCCTTCAGCAGTATATGCGCCCTCAATCAGCAATCGACTCGAGCTTGGAACGAAACTGCTGGCTGCATATGATCTATTGGTATTCATAGACCCTATACCGGTAAGGTCCGAGAGGGGTCTAAATTTGACAGATTGATTTTACAACAGTCCTCACACGTGTGCGGAGGGACTGTGATTTTACTAAATTTTTGAAATACGAACAAAAGACACTACAAAAAAACTGGGGTGCTTTGGCAAATTACGATCGCAGAAGAAATCGTAAAAAGTAAGCTTAGTATCAAAATGACTTTCTGTAGGCAGACAGTGCAGTTTTGTTTTCTGTGTTAAAATGTATAGAATAATAGGAGAAAGTGCACGAAACGTGTAAACACACCTTTTCTTTGGTAAAGAATAAAGGGCAAGACTGAAGATAAGTGGACACAAAGAAATTGTGTTTCAATTGTCAGTAACCTAAAGAGTCCACTCATACCATCACTTATTATATAAAGCCTATAAGAAAATGTATGTTACTTGGCAACCAAAGGTGCGTTCAGCCGTAGTGGATCCGGGAGAACAGCTCGTGTACATGCCCATGCTGAATGTTTAATGAGATAGGTATATTCGATAACTTGATATCAGTTTCAATTTGGAAGACTCACGTTGATTTTCTTTTTCTGTGTTCGATGGTTGAAACACCTGTACTAAGATTCTCCCACTCAACGCAGTTTGAAACATATTTCTAAACACACAAATGTTGGGGTTTGATTATATTTTCTGTCTCAAGTGATGTTTAATCAGCTACTAGCCAACCCTTTCCGACAAAGTATATGGATGGACTGCACAAATGTAAGGCATTATTAGTCACAACAACAGTGTAAAAAATGTTTTATTAATAAAGGTATGATATAGCTGCAGTGGTAACATCGCGCAATAACTTGATGCGCGGTCTCTCGGCAGTCTCTCTCTCTCTCTCTCTCTCTCTCTCTCTCTCTCTCTCTCCAGTAAATAATAGGAAGGGTTACGCTAATCTGGTCAGCTAACCCCAATTTCTGGCCCCCACTGTGCTTCACCCGATACAAAATCACATACAATTACAAGTTGTCTGTATTTTGCCTACGGCGATTTTGACGTCATCACTTATAAGCCATACCACTTGTAACATTGCGCCCCTTGGTCTTGCACATATTGAATGAATGGCACTGAAAAGAAACGACTACCTGAAGGCCATGATTGTCGTGGTAATTGGAACTTTACTGTAATATTCTTATAGGATGTTGGGATGCTTCGCATTATCGCTATTATGTAGAAGGGATGGACAGGAAACATTCAAAGGTACAAATCAAAGAGCATTGAGGGTATCGTCATGTAGAGTACTGTGATACAATGGCACGTTTCTCTAATGTGATATGAAGACTATAAAAGAATTGCACTGGAATTGTAGAGACAGCATGGTAATTAACGTCAACGTTAAGTGAATAAAAATGACAGCATTTACCGATCAGGTAGAATCTAAAAGCTTTCCTGATTGATGTTTGCAAAGCGGTCCAAGCAAACATATTATGCCGCATATTCATAGAGCTAAGGTGAATCCTATATACTGTTGTTGACCGTTTATCAAAACCCACATACCAAGAAGGCCCACTCAAGGGAAGGTTACCAGCCCATTCACCGAAATCGTTATCAGCAGATACTTTTGACATTTAACTATGTTCTCACTTATTTAGAACTTAATTAATTAATGTTGAAAGGGGAAAATAGTACCGATAGTTTATCGTATTTAACCTCTGTCGGTCAGTTTTCCATGTCCCTAATCTGATATCCCCGCTTCACCTCTTCGGGCTTCAACCGATACTTCGTCTCTACATGTTTTTATCATCCCTGTGAGCAAAATGCCCCAAAACAACCAAATCACTGACCTTTTCAAGCAGCCCGGCGAACAAGAAAATGAAATATTCCCGCTCAACAATGAAGTAAATAGCGTACTCGTGCATTTCCCATCCGCTGAAACGCAAATGCTCCCCCTGCCCGCCATAACAAAATCGCCAACGGAAAGCCCCTTGCACAAATAGCATTGTTGGCTGTACCTGTGTATAGAAAGGATGAGGTCTGGTTTTTACGCATCGTCCGCTCGCACGGCTCGTTAGCCAGACAGGAGTCTTCCACTAACCACGCCGTGCGGGATACCCCCACTATTTTGCGTTAACGAGTTTGATGGAATTAGAAAATCAGGCGCACCAATCAGAGCACGCGTTACACTCCAAGAGAAAACCACGCCTACCTTCCGAACGCCGACCACCGCACTGTTTGTGCACAGCTTTTATCTCGATTTACTTACTGGTTTACTAGACTTGGTTCAAGTGCGTGATTGTGAACATGTAAGTTGGGTGAACGTCTGGAATGCAATGATCTGTGTTCTGTTTTCATGTAAAATGTGTGAGTAGGATTATGTGAACGCGCTGAGTGGGGTGAACGCGATACAGGGGAGTTTTACCCGGCACAAACTAACTCACTACTGCTATAGCTGCACAGACTAAATAAAAACGCGTTCGATCGCTACCAAATTTTACACGAGGAACTTTTACAAATCATTTTATTTTTTGAAAATTCACCGACTTGAACCAAGTCTCTGGTTTACCTTCGTCCTGTGACACCCAAATGGCTCAAACGGAGATTTAGGAGTGGGAAGGCAATCTTGCCCGAGTTTAATACAGGATTTGATTGTCATGCATGGGGAAATCTTACTGCGTGACGTGGTGGGGATAAAGTTACGGGCGATTTTCTCGTCATTCAGAGAGGTGGCGAAAAGTTCCGTTTCAGTGATCGTGGGTTACGAAATGTATGGCAACGCTTTGTATCGTGTGAAGCGTAAGATATCCCCCAAAGAAAAAAAATCGACGAATAAATATGGCGATAGTGCAGAAGATGACTTTGAAAAAACTGACGCTTGTACTATGAAAAATTCACCGATGAGTATATTGCTTGCTGTGATGAATAGGTCAATTTTTTTTGAACTACACGCAAACAAAATCCGGTTCTCTGATTTCCAGTTCTAGCATATTTCACAAAGTCCTAGTCCATATTTTCGAGCCATGCTTCTAGTTGTTTCTCCCGCGGCGTATCGATGTTCTGTTCTGGTAAATCCTGTTCATCGTCTCACAGTGTTTACAATTTTTCAAAGATATGAACAACAGAATAGCTGCCGGCCGCGCCAGTTGACAGGACCACAATGTCTGAACAACGTCTGACTAATGGGTTTATCGTGAAATTTTGAGGTCAAAATTGGAGGAGTGGTTTAACAGATTTACTTCGGCGGGTAGAACTTTTCTATTTCGCGCCGCGATCTTTTGAGTTTGGCGGGTTGATGTTTTCACCTTACAAGTTGAGCGACAGCTGGGAATATCTTGCGGTACGACGCGCTGGCGGCTGGGCCTTTGTTTTGACGTTTTGAACACATCAGTTATTTCAGCAGTAGATTTCAGCCGCATGAAATGTAAACAGTGACCACGAATACTTGTAAATGTAACACCGACAAAAAAGTGGAAAAAGACCTATACTACTACATTCGTAGTAACCGATTATCTGATTGGCTATTTACTGGTCACATACAGTCGTCTGGTGGCGCTTTAAAAAACACGATTTAGGGGGTCTATCAGCCAAGGTCTGATTTCGGGAAGCATCCAGCTGCCCGGAGCGGAGACCTTGGCAAGCGAAGATGGTTTTTACGTAACGGTCATCATATTTTGCAACAACATCACAAAAATCTCAACTCCATGGACCACGCCCACATGCCAGCACGGTTACTCCATGTGTGACCGTGACGACAGCGAGCTTTCAATAATGTAAAGTTACAAGATGGGAAGAAAAACCGATTTTCCTGCTCGAAGATTAAAATTAGTGCACAAAAATTGAAGCATAACCATAGTGGAGACAACTTAGAGCTATAGTGTTAAGACATTAGAGCAACTAGCTATACATATACCTATACTACGTGGCTCAACATCATCCGTCTCTGTCTTCAAGCCCTGAGCCTAGTACACACGGCGTTGTAACACCGGTTTTCCTCGAAATTATAGAAGCGACTTTGAACAAACAGACAGTGTGCCCTTCGTCGTTGCAACAGGGGTAGAATTTAAGCATAGACGTTAATATCTTTGCACATGTTCAGAAGACCGTTAACAGTCTTTGCAACATAAAATATCGTAACTTTCAATCGTTGCTGGGGCTAATTTGACGAAGAATGACGCATCAAGTTGTTGCATAAATGTGATACCGTTGTGGCTAATCATGTTATCATGGTACAGCGCTTGTCATTTGACTTTGGAGTTTCATTGTTCAACACACAAGATCTCAGCGAGTAACACAGATATCTTGTGTGTTACTCGTTGAGGTCTTGGTTCAATACAAAGAAACACCTGACCGAAATGCAACAATTTATCCAAATACACATGACATGTTTTCATGTTTGTATTGCTCAGAGAATGATGCATTGTGCTGTTGCATACAAATCGTACAATGCAATAACCAGATAACGGTCATAGATGTCTGTCAGAACAGAAAAAATAAATACCTTCTTAAATTATATCTATTGCCTTGGAGTACATGCAATCCATCGAAAGAATGCACTATACTCAGGGAAGAACGTACGTCCGTGGAAAGACAATCGCAACCAGCAGTGATAAGTGGTGGTGGTAAGGCGATTGGTTTCGGAGATCATACGTACAAACGGCGAAGAGAAATTTCGATTCGCAGCATCGACAGTATTAAGAACATTTCGGGAATTTTTTTTGCAAGACTAGTTCAATAGCTCCAATCACTGTTACTTTACCATGAGCAACCGTGCTCCAATCTAGAAACTACAGCTACATTGCAGTGGTTCGACTATGAAATACTGTTCATGGGAAGGCCAGTCGTCGGTCACGCCTTGAGCTGCGCTTGTGAGCTCTATACACATGTATTTTTGGTCACTTCCTTAAAGACTAGCTTCAATATTTGCATTTATTTTAACATTGTCAATAAAAAGTAACTTACCCTTATAAATAACACCTGTGATTAAAATGGTCGAACCTTCACGTCTCACTCAGCATATAAACTGAAAGATCCGTCGCTCGAGGGCGCTTTCTACGTAAGGCGGGTGGGGGGGGGGGTGCGTAGGGAGCGCCCTCGAGTTAGGGGTTTTTCACTCTAACTCCGCGTACTGCATCGGAATTTTTACAGGCTCCATCCAAGTTCAGTTTTCGTGAACTCATTTGCATGTAAACACTTTTGCTTTAGACACTGCATGGTGAAGAGTGTATTGTCATCATTATGCTCAGTTTTTCGTCATCCTCTTATGGACGTCAACGATTTCTAGTCCGTCGACATCGAAAGGAATGCGGCGTTTGTGCCTATATTAGAACAAGTTCATCGGAACGATTCTCTTTGGAATTGTAATAATAATTAATAATTTATTTTTCTATACCGTAAATCCATAAAATGCTCTAAACGGTTCACAAATGTAAAAATATAAACAAACCTTTGACACTAAAAAAAACATGCAGACACAGGAAAATGTATAAAATCTTAAAAAGACAATTAATTAAAA